>VYZW01020632.1:1113-22416 GCA_013401315.1 Balaeniceps rex | reverse complement strand
CCCCTTTTTTTTTTTTTTTTTTTTTCTTTTTTTTTTTTTTTTTTTTTTTTTTTTCCTCCTCTCCTTCTCTTCTTCACCTCATCCTGCCCATCGCCATGTTCGCCCCTTTTAGGAAGACGGAGGAATGCGGCGCGGCGGCGGCGGCGGCTCCGGCTGCCAAGAGCCCGAGGGCCGCTGATTGGAGCCGCCGCATCAGATGGGGCCGCGGCTGCCCCTTTAAAGGGACAGGCTCCCGCCGCCGCCACACCGCCCACGCGTGGCCCCCCTCCACGCGTGACACCCCCCCCCTTCCCCGCATCCCATTCCCGGGTTACAGCTGCATCCCCCGGGAGCATCCTCTGTACCCCACTGCGGGGGGAAACTGAGGACCATGGAGACCACCCCCCCCAACAAAAACCCCAACCACCCACAAGGCTTTTTTGGGGCATAAAACCCCAATCTGGGGAGTCGTGCGGGAACATTGGTTTTATTAAAACCAGGGATTTTTGGAGCGCCCTCCCGCTGCGGGGAGGAAATGGGGATCCCCCACAGGTAGAGGCAGATTTGGGAGGGGGGGGTTAAGGCATATTTGGTTTTGGGAGGGGGGGTCTGGTGGGTTGCCATGCTGGGGCTCCCCCCAAATCCCCTCGCGCCCCGGGACCTGATGCATGGGGTGCAGCCAGCCCCCAACCCCCCCAAAAATAAAGCACGGCTTCGTTATTTCGCCTCCAGCGCTGCTCAGACCCCCCGAGCCCCCACTGCATCCCAGTGCCCCCCAGCCTCGGCCGGGAGCTGGGTCACCCCAAAACCCTCATTCTGGGGACCAAGGGGGCAAAGCTGGAGCAGCCCCAGGGGAGGCACCATGCAGGGTCCCACGATGCTCCCACGCCTCCGACACCGGGACAGGCTCTGCCCATCCGCGCTGGGCTCCACCGGGGCAGGAGAAGACCCACGAGGTGCCCAACCAAGGCCCATCGGGATGGTGACCACCTCCAAGACCCACTTCTGGCCCCACCATTCGTGCAGACGCCACCCAAAATGTCAAGGGCGAATGAATTCCCTTCCTACCACCCTAAAAGCAGAGAAACACAACGGCTCCGAAGGGCATCGGCCACGCGACAGCAGGGCTGGGGGTGTCCCTGGAGCCCCTGGGCTGCTCCATCTTCATCCCACCTTCCAGGCTCTTTTCCTTTTCCTAACCACTCCCTTTTGCAGACATAAATGTGGTAACGTCTTGCACTTGTTTAGACTCTGCTTCGGTTGCCGTGCGCAGTAACTTCTTCCAGATGTGTACGGCTCTTTGCATAATGTCGCCGTAGCCACGTCCTGCCTGCACTGGGTTTATTTAATTTTTTTTATTTTTTTTTTTTTAATGCCCTTTCTTGCTCTCAACACTGCTCCGCTCCATAGGAAAAAGTCCTGGCCGATGCCACCAGCACCTCTCCCCTATCAGAAAGCTTTTCATGAGATGAGTGTTTGGCCCATCCAGCATGTCTTCTACCCTGGAAACTTTTCCAAAAGCTACATAAGCTCCTGGAAAACACCCGGCTGACACGCAGCCAGCGCCGGGGTGAGGGTGAGATGAGGCCAGAGGTGGGAGCCGGGGATTTAAGCGCTGCTCCAGAGCCCAAATCCCTGCAGCGCCTTCATGGACCTGTCAGAGGGGACCAGGGATCTCCAGAGCTTGGAGCCCTCATGGCCCTGAAGCACGCAGGTCTGCAGGGACAGGCAGGGATGGTCAAAGCCCTGATGCTGCTCTGTTGGGCTCACCATGAGGTCCTTGCCTTTTGGGGGATGCTGAGCCCCTCCCTCACATGGAGACCTGGCCTTTGCCATCTGCAGTTTTTCCTTCCTGATGTGGGAGAAGCTGTTCCTACGGTGGCCGTTGCCACCAGCGCAAGGGGAAATGTCCTGGAAGGGGCACAACCAATGACACATTTGGGTGAAGCACTTTATTTGATGATGGTGACTACAGCAATGTTCCTAAGAGATGAAACAGGTGTGGTTTCATTGGCCACAACTACCCATGGGGTCACGTGGAATTTGCCAAAACAACTTCCCAAAGCTCCCAGCAAATCCCACCCAACCCACTTTGGTGGGATCCCACCCAACCTGGTTTGGTGGCTTTGCTCTGTAGGACAGGCAAATTGGTCTTGTGTGTGACCGATGCAGCTCAGGGGCTGTCCTAACCCGCTTAGGCCACCTCTTCTTCTGCTCCTCATCCCACCGTGCAAGGGCCAAGCAGGGTGGGACATAAGATGCTTCCGCATAGGTTAAGGTTAATGGGGCACGTGGAAAACTGATCTCTTGCAGGAGCTTTTTTTCTTCAACTGCTGGGATTTCTGAAAGGGGGTAACTCCAAGGTCTTGATGCCTTCATGCAAAGATCTAGAAGGTCTGGAGTCTTCCTGGGAGATGGTTCTGTCATATCTTGCATAGACACATCACTGGGGAGAATGACCAATGAAAGGGTAGTGGGGGTCCAGATCACCACAGTGGGATCTGGGGGTCTGGAGTTAAGTTCAGTCGCTGTTAGGGAACGGGTTGGCCAGCAAGAGGGAAGCCCTGGAAAATGAGGAGCACATGGAGGGAGGCCCTGGTGACACAGGAGAAGTGTTGGGTCTCCTCCTCGCCTCTTTCCAGCAGTGTGGTGCCCACAAAAGGGACATCTTTCCCTCTTCCTTTTTCTCGCCAGGCCATGGGATAGCCAGTGACTCCACAAGGTCATAAGGGGTCTTAGAATGAAGGACCAGCCACCACAATACAGGGACTGGAAAACATCTAGGGAAAGCAGGAGAGGTTCATATTTCCTTGGTATAACTGATCCCTGATATTTCAGTTTGCATCTCCATAGCTTCAGTCTTCTCCAAGAGAAGTGTCAGCAAGGACAAGGGACAAGAAGAAAGGTGATACCCTGTAACAGCTCAGAGAGCTTTGAGCTTGTGAGGACCCACGCAAGAGCCTGGAGGTATTTAAGACGTGTAGGCGTGGGGCTTAGGGACATGGTTTAATGGTGGACTTGGTAGTGCTAGGTTAATGGTGATCTTAAGGGTCTTTTCCAACCTAAATGATTCTATGATTCTATGAAGAACAAAGTGGACCTGGAAGGGCATCTCCAAGGTGGTACCATGTCCTCTCACTGGCTCTGTCTGCCTGGGCTGGAGTCACTGCTTTAAGTGCAATGACCGTGCTCTGCTGAGCATCTTCTGTAGGCTGGAAGTCCCATGGATAGATGCTCCAGGAGATGGTGAGATGAGCTTCCTTGATGTCCACCCTTCCTGAGCCAGCGCTGAGCCCCCAGCACGTCAGGGCATGTGCGTGCTTGGGTAGAGCAGGAGGTGGAAGAGCCCTCCAGATTGCCATGGCCTCACCCATGGGACGTAGGATGGAGGCTGGAGACATGGTCAACCCTTTGGGGATGCATCATGGGCTTGGCAACTGAGTTCCATTCAGCAGCTGGTTTTCTGAGCAAGCGTACAGATCACGGAAAAGAAGGGATCAAATCAGGCCAAGAGAGAGAGAGAAAAAAAAAATAGGGAAAGCAAGAACATTCCTGGAGGCTCTCTGGCCTCTCTCCCTCCAACCTCCTGAGAGGAGCTGGAGGAGGAGACAAAACAAAAGGCACAAGAAAAGAATGAGCCAAAGCAGCGTTAACACGAGGGTTACAGGGTCCAAAGCAAGCAGCGTCGTGATGCAAGAGGGCAGGCCCCTTCGCAAAAGCCCGTCAGCTTGCGGAGGACCCGGGGGTCCTGCAGAAAACGCTGCCCTTTTATGGCCAGGCGAGGAGGGCCGTGGCGCGGGAGCCTGCCCTACTAAGGGAAAACGTCTCCCGCTTA
Organism: Balaeniceps rex; assembly: GCA_013401315.1. Taxonomy (NCBI): domain Eukaryota; kingdom Metazoa; phylum Chordata; class Aves; order Pelecaniformes; family Balaenicipitidae; genus Balaeniceps; species Balaeniceps rex. The sequence goes on along the minus strand of VYZW01020632.1, from coordinate 18,602 downwards.
GCGTTTGCAATGAGAACACCCACAGCGTGAGCATAGACAAGCTCTCAAAGGACAACTGAAATACTGCTGCTTCTTGTTGACCCCAATTCTTCTTTTTTTTTCTAATTTCCCCCCCCCCCTCTTTGATTTCTCCCTTCAGCCTCCAAACTGGGAAAAAATAATAAATTAAAAAAAAAAAAAAAAAAGCCATTGTTCAGGCAGGGCTGGCTGGTTTCAGGTGACACCCTCACGTCACGGTGTGGGGATCAGGTTCAGAAAGGTCATCTGAGGACACGGGTGAAGCTCCCAGTGCAGGCAGACCTTTGCGTGGAGGACGGTCACCTTCCCGCAGGCAGCTGCCGGCAGGCGAGCGGCGGCCGTGCCGGTGTTTATCCTCCCCTGCACGGTGGAAGGGCTGCGGTCCAAGCCAGGGAAGACGTCGTTACTCTACTCTTAAACACGACGGCGCGTGCCAAGTTCATCCATCCCCCGCCGCAAATCACAGCCCGGGCTGAGCCGGCATCTCGCTGTCCGAGAGGGAGCCACCACCTCCCAAAACTGCAAAATACACCTTATCCCAAGTCAGACAGTGTTTTACTTTTGAGGGATCACAACTCCAACGGGAATAGCTTTTTCTCTTCGGTTGGCGGAGGCAGGGAGGGGAATCCACCTTGCAAATAAGACCCTGACCCATCAGAAAGTCCAGTGAAGCTCCTGAATTTGTATTTTCTGTATTTTTCATGCACTTAGTAATTTGCCCACCCACAGGTATCTGCTGGATCCAGCAGCAGCCAGGTTTTAATTTTCAGAGGAGCTCGTATTGGATTCCAGGTCCTGTTTTCTACCAAATTTGTAACAATCAGGTTTAATTTTATACGCGGTAATGCCAATATTAGGAAGTTTACTTACAACCCTTGAATTATAGCACAGTGATGAGAAGATCCAAGTATAAAAGAAAAATTGCTTGGAGGAGGACAGTGGAGACCCCACACTCACACTTCCAGATTCCCTGCAAAATATTTAGCTTATTTTACCCCTAGAAAAGAAATCGTAGGATCGTGGATTTATGTTGGAAGGGGTCTCCAGAGCTCACATGGTTCAATGTCTTGCTCAAAGCAGGGGTTTTCTCTCATCTTTTTATTTCCTTGCTGCTCTCTCAGCGCTCAATCCAAGAATGTGGAGCACAGAGGAGCCTTAACCCGTATCATTCACAGCCCAAACATCTGCCCTGCTGCTGAACGTCAAGAAATACTTATTGGGTACCAAAACCCATAGCGACGTGAGGCTGTGGTGTGTCTCTTCGCGCTGCCTGGCTCGGCGTGGCTTTAGCGTCTTTGCATCCCTTGCGCGGTGTTGGCGTTGGCAGACGTCAACTCATTAGCAGTGGGACTCGTTAGAATCGGTGCTGCAAAAACACAGCACCAGAACTGGTGTCTTGGGGTATTTTTTCCAGGTGGGTCACCTAAATGTGTTATAAGGGAGGAGAGCATGGTGCAGTTGACATCACCCTGTTTTTTGAGCTGGTCCTGGTTGTCCCCAGGATGAGTTACAGCAGAGGAACAGAGCATCGCCAGGTCTTCATTTTGGGCAAAAAAGGCTTATTTTGAGCGTTACTTAAGCACAGGTTTTAAGGTCGAGGCCTCTGCACTGGACACATCAAGCAAGTCAAGCCAAGCAAGCCAAGCCAAGTTGTCCTTGCTGCTGTTACATTGGAGAAACAATCTCTATTAACAACTTGACTTGGCAGTTTTAACATTTAGGGGAAAGAAATATTTTTATTCTCCCACCAGGCCTTTCTCCAGCCATCATTGGCTACTGCTCTCCTGCATGAGCAATTTAACTCCTGTTATGTTCAGGGCACTGGACAAAAGTGAATTCAATAATATTTCACTTTTTTAATGAAAAAGCATGTGGATTCTGCGTTCTGGGTGGGAAAACCACAGGGGTTTATAAATACATTTTTTTTTTAAAAGCCCTTGACAGGACCATTAAAGGAAAGTAAGTTGCCACTGGAGAAAAGGTCCTTTTATTGCTCGAAAGCTAGTTAAAAGACAAGAAGCAAAAGGTAGGGCTTTACTGGTCACTTTTCAGGATAGAAGAGAGTCCACGGTGTGGTTCACCAGAGACCGAGTCTGGGGTTTTTCAACATCCTCATCAGCAATCTGGAGGAATAAGAGCAGACCCACATCTCCGCATTTGCAGGTGAGCTCTTCCAAGGTCACCAAGTGCCACACCAATGGCAAGCAACTCCAGAATGCTCTCAAAAAAAGAAAAAGCAGAGAAGAAAGTTTCAAATGAGCTTTGGTATAGGAATACATAAAGTCTGGAGGAAAAAGGTCTAAACCACGCTTGTGCGATGCTGAGGTTGGAACCGGCAGCTAGAGCTGAGATCTTGGATTGCCACCAGCAGCTCTCTGAAATCGCTGGCTCAGCATGAGGCCAAGGTGTGTTCAAGGTGGCAGCCAAAAAAAGCCAAGAAATTGTCATTTCTCTGCCTTCCCTGAGCACGTCCAACGCGCAGGGCATCACTCTGCTGCTGCAGAAAACCCTGGTGCATCCGCGTTTTGAGTACTGTGTAGTCCTGATCTCCAAGAGGAGTATGATGGTGTTGGAGAAGCAGAAAGAAGAACAACCAAAATGACTGGTGTGATGGGGCAGCTGCTTTACAAGGTGAGATGAAAAGGTCAGGACTCTTCAACCTGGAGAAGGGAAGGCTGTTGGGAGCTTGGAGCAAGGTGAAGCAAATCAAAGCTATTACTCAAAGGAGTAGGAGATCAGTTTAAAACAAATAACCAAGTCCTCCTGCAGTCAGCAGGTTGCCACAAGAGCCAAATACATCAATAGATTCAAAGAAGGGTTGAAGAAATTCATGGGTAATAGGTCTGCCAACAGATACCAGAGGGAATGGGCAGGCTGGTGCCCACCAATGCCCATGATGCAATGATTACTGATGCTGGGAGAGCAGAGGGGAATGAACTGAAGACTTTTTGCCTTGCATGTTCTCTTGCACTTACATAATTTCAAAATAATTTGGGTGGAAAAGACCTTTAAGATCATTGAGTCCAACCATACCTGTCCACTACTAAACCATGTCCCTAAGCGCCTCGTCTGCCCGGCTTTTAAATACCTCCAGGGATGGGGACTCCACCACTTCCCTGGGCAGCCTGTTCCAATGCTTGACAACCCTCTCCGTGAAGAAGTTTTCCCTAATATCCAATCTAAACCTCCCCTGGCACAACTTGAGGCCATTGCCTCTTGTCCTATCACTTGTTACTTGGGAGAAGAGACCGACCCCCACCTTGCTACAACCTCCTCTCAGGGAGTTGTAGAGGGCGATAAGGTCTCCCCTCAGCCTCCTCTTCTCCAGGCTGAACAACCCCAGGTCCCTCAGCCGCTTCTCACAGGACTTGTGCTCCAGACCCTTCCCCAGCTTCGTTGCCCTTCTCTGGACACACTCCAGCACCTCAATGTCCTTCTTGTAGTGAGGGGCCCAAAACTGAACACAGCACTCGAACACAAATACTATCTCCTGTCACTGCTGGAAAAGACTATTAGGCCAGATAAACTGACAGGAAAATGGGGCAGTTTACTGGACCAGATTCTCCCAAATCCAGTGAGATGTTCTTAGATTACTACTTACCACCTCTAGACTTCATCCAGAACAAGCAATAAGCTTCAGTCCTTATCCAATCCGTAGGTAAAAGTACATTAAATGGTTCCTGCATTGCATCGTGCAAACTTAAAGACCGAATTTCTTGCGACAGCTCAGAAATGCTTCGGTGTCACCTGCAAGTCACGTTCACAGCGCGGCGATGGCTTTGCTTGTTGACGAGCCAGGTGTGAAAGCTGCATGGGTCTTCCCAGCACGGGGCTTGCAGTTCAAAGGCATCTTTACACATCAAAGGATAACGCGGTAAGAAACAGCATTTCATTAGTCAGGAAGTTATAAATTCATATCTTGATTGAAATAATTATCAAGAATTACAGGAAATACCCGGAGATGCATTTATAGTCAAGAGAGTCTCCGGGGAGCAGGGGAAGTGTGTCCCAAATAGGAGTTTCTGCTCAGGAGCGGGATGCAGCACCTCAAAATGAAGTCCCACCTCTTGGACCCACCACATCGGTCCTGCCTGACGGCTTCAGTCCTCATTTCTGAGAGCTCAGTGGGACATGGGGGAGTGGAGACCAAGTAAATGCTAGATATTAACTGCTTCTTCTTTATCAGTCTCCAAGTTCACTCTAACTTTTACCTATTTTCTTAGGAAAAAAACATATTCTTACTTTTTTCCTTGGAAAATCTCGAGTCAGGAGTCATTTTTAAGACTGATTCTTGGTGGAGTGGCCAAGTAGAGACGTGTGAACTGCATTAATTTCAACGCACCTCTGGCTTTTAGGTCCCTGGAATCCATGGGGAACCTTTCCATCACGATAAGAGTATAAATTAACCTGAAAGACAAGAAACCATCTTACTCAGTAAACACTCATATACAGAAAAAACAGTGAATCTTCCTCCCCTGCCTAAGCCATGGAAAATAATCCCCCAAACAAAAACATTTCCAGCGTGAAGATCACATAGAAATAGTCTGAGTTATATTAGCGCTAAAGAAAAATATTAAATGCTGGTATAGAAGCATGGAATCACAGAATCATTTGGTTGGAAAAGACCTTTAAGATCATCAAGTCCAACCGTACCTGTCCACTACTAAACCATGTCCCTAAGCACCTCGTCTGCCCGGCTTTTAAATACCTCCAGGGATGGGGACTCCACCACTTCCCTGGGCAGCCTGTTCCAATACTTGACAACCCTCTCCGTGAAGAAGTTTTTCCTAATATCCAATCTAAACCTCGCCTGGCGCAACTTGAGGCCATTGCCTCTTGTCCTATCGCTTGCTACTTGGGAGAAGAGACCAACACCCACCTCGCTACACCCTCCTTTCAGGCAGTTGTAGAGGGTGATAAGGTATCCCCTCAGCCTCCTCTTCTCCAGGCTAAACAACCCAATATTCTCAATTCAAGGAGGATGCAGAAAGATATTCAGCAGTGAAGGTCACAGGGGTGAAGTGGAGGCCTAGAAAAGATGTCTTAGGGTGAAAAGCTCAGAGAGTGTGCACCATCACTCAGCTTTTCAAAGATAAAGTTACAGGGGGGATTAGAAACATGGTCTCCAAGGGCCACTACGGAAAAGAAGCAACGGGCACATTCAGCCGTGGTTTTGTAAGACCCAACATCCAGAAGCTCAGGTCAGACAAGCTGAAGTTCAAATTAAATTAAGACGCCAGCCCCTGCTCACATCCCCGTGTCTCCAGCGCGGCTGGAAGAGGAAAGATGGCAGGGACAGATGACACGAAGCTGGAGGAAAGCAGTGCTGGAAGGAGGGAACGTTGCTCGGAGGAGTTATTTATGATCCGCCAGGAAACTGAAGAGATACACAGCCTGGGAGTCCCTGGGGATCTGTCCCAGGCCTGGTACTGCTCAAAATATTTTTTTAATAATTACTTGCATGAATAGAAAATTTACTTCTTACAGCTGCAAATGATACCAAGCCGGGAGGGACTTCAAGTACTTTGGAGGATGGGCTGGAACTTCAAAACAATCTTGACACATTAGAGAAATAGCCTCGGAAAAAAAAAATAGGCTGCAATTTAGCAGAAACAAAGGGAAAACTTGCTGCTTGTGTAAGAACAGTTGAGCTGCAGAGCACCGCCCGGGCAGGGAGCAGGCGAGCCGGGATGCGGCAGCGCATCCCTGCCTGGACGGAGCAGCCCTCCTCACGCTGTTGCAAAAGCGGCAAACCGCAGGCAGGGACACGTAAACGTTGCCTGCAGGACACGTGGGGCGATGCTTTAGATCCGCGTGGCACCGTGAAGCCTCGGCCGGAGTATGTTGTGTTGGTATGGTGATCTGGGGAGGTTATGGGCTGGTGGGAGAGTCCAGGAGATGGTCAGGTCTAAGAAGTTGCAAAAAAAACCCCACAAAAACCACCAACGTGCCCCAAAACCACCTGAAAAAGCCAAAGGACCTGGAGCAGTTTAGTCCAGAGAAGACCAGATTTGGGCAAGAGCTTGCACAACCCTTTTACAAATATTTAAGATGGCCTTTTTCCTTCTACTTAAATATTGAAGTAGAAGGAAAAAGGTAATTCTCTTCCTTTCTAACTGCGAGAAGAAGTGATGGGCTTAAGCGGCAGCAAAGGAACTTTAGTTTAGCCATCAGGAAATATATATATTTTTTTTTTAATAACGTGGATAGTTCAGGCAATTTTGGTTTTGGCGCTTCAACTGCTGAACCTCAGTGCTGGCAATTTTTTACAGATAGGTTCATAAGAACTACTGCGTTTTCTACAGGTAAGAGTTGATCCTGCCTCTGGGGAGGAGGAAATGGTGCTGAAAAGGCCCTTTTTTTGCAATATTCTCTGGCACAAACTTTTTCCGAAAGGCGTTGGCTCAAAGCTATTGACAGAAATGAAGGACGATCGTGGAATCTGTGCAGTTTCCTGCAGGATGTCTACAGGAACTCCATCACTAAAGATGGATTTCACCATCAGTATGAGTTTTTTTGCAGATAGAGCTGTTTTGATAAAAAATTTATTTTTTTAATTTGTTTTCCCCCGCCTAGTTTAATGGAAAAAGAAAAAAAAGGTGTATGTCACACTGCGCATTGCTACACTCAGGAAATCTAAAATCACAGCAAGGAGCAAAGGCACAACGAGGCAGCCCGTGGCTTGCATGTTATTAGCTCGTAGTCCCAGATTCGCTACCGTTGACCACATCACCCTTAGACAGCTCTCATTTCTCTAATACCCAACCCTGCCGAGCTCAGTAGGGAATCGCATCTTCGCAGCGCACTTGTGAGCTCTCGAGCGTGCAGAATTGCCCCAGATGACCCAAGGAGGCTTTGGCGGTACGGAGAAACCAGCGTCCACCTCAAAGCCTTAGGTAACGCTCTACTCTCCAGACCATCTTTCCACAGCTGAGAACATCGAGTACTTGATATCCTCCCTCCCCCTTGGTTTTTTTGACTTCTTAAAACGAACAACTGTTTGTCACAAGGAAGAGATTTAGTCTTTGAAGAAGGGAGGCAAAAAGTCCAAGGTCAAGAGGGCTTCAGAGCACGGGCTGAAGGCTGTTGCTATTCGGCCGGAGTTGCAGGTCCTAGCAAAGTCAGTGGAATATGAGATATCTAGCATGTTCCTCAAAATTATGTCTAAGCCTCGGTGCCAAATAGCAAAGCTGCTTGCAGAGCAGCCGCTGCTCTTTCCTCTGTGCCAGTGACTACAGGTGACGTTAGCAGCCAACGCACTGGTCATGGGTCATGATAAGGACTGGTTGGTCCCTACAGGGAAGACATTGAAAATAAGTGAAATGAACTGACCAGGGAACTGTTGCTCACTATTTCTCTCAAAATAGGAGCTGAGGACACTCAATGAAATGATCAAACTGCACATCACAGTAGAAAAAAAATGAATTCCCCAGCCCCGGTGTCATTTCTTTAAAAGGTGGAAGCCCTCCTGCTGCAGACCGCAGAAGCATAAAGGGATTAAAAAAAAAATATTCCACAACTGCTTTATACAGCCACTATTAAACACAGCGGTTCACACGCAGCCATTGCAAAAGCCTGCGAAGTTTGCTGAGACAGGATCACGTATTTTGTCCTCTTGCTTTTTCTTTTCTTCGAGCACCTGCAACTTGGTTATAACCACTGCTAGGCTGCTTTTATTCCAGGACCTCGCTTCTTTTATACTAGGAAAGCTTTGCAGCAGGCTCTGCCCGAGCCTGTGGAGCACCTGAAACAACAGCTCTCCGTATTTGAGCGCATTTTCTGATAGCGAGGCACGTCAGGCAGTCAACTGCTTTCATCTGAAATGAGTGGCTTTTGGTTTGGCCACGTCAAGGGGACGTTGAGGGGGGGGGTTTGGCAGGGAAGCGCTCGCCTGCCTTTCCCTTGAAGTTCTGTGATGGCGAGTATAAACATGTAAAATTGACATAGCTACGTTGATTTAAAAAAGAAAAAGCTTTCTTTATGCCAAATATCTAGCCCTCTCAGTAGAACGGGGTTGCTTTTTCGTTCTTCCTTAAACGTACTGCTTCAACCAGCACTTGAAGACCCAAAAGCCTCCGTCGATTGATTCATCTCACGGGTACATTCCCCGAAAGAGTTAGGTGTTTCTCCTGGAAGTGCAGCGATCGGCCCCTTACCCTCTCCCATTCCTGAGGACCTTCCCAATCCTCCTCATGCTTTTCATGGCTTATTTTCCAAAAATGCACCAGGGAGAAGTTACGCAGACACTGCCCGAGCGACGGGACGGGCGGCTAAGGCACTAGTGTTGGAAAATGGCTTTCGCAACTTAATGAACAACCGCTTGTCATAAGCAACATCGTCAGCTCCAGGTTGCTTCGTGACCTGTAAAGAAGCCAAACTTGCAAGAATGAGCTATTGTTGTGTGGCGGAACAAAGCGCATGTTTACCAGGGACTACAATAACTAAAGGGTTAAATCTGCAGCTTGCGCCACTGTTAACCCACATTCCCATTCTGGGCTGGCAGTGAATGGTCCCAGAGACTCTCAAGGACAGTGGGATGATTTAATGGTTGTTTGAAGAACACCCTTATCTATAGAAGGATACTTCAAGCATGAAGTCAGTAGAAGACACAATAACTAGGGGAAAGGTAATTCCAGCTGGGGGAGATTGCGACGACTGACTCAATTCAAGACCAAAAGGAAGCGGGTCCAAAGGAGGCCACAAAAATGCTCCGAGGGCTGGAGCCCCTCTGCTACGAGGCCAGGCTGAGAGAGTTGGGGCTGTTCAGCCTGGAGAAGAGAAGGCCCCGGGGAGACCTTAGTGCGGCCTTGCAGTGCTTCAAGGGGGCCTAGAGGAAAGATGGGGACAGGCTTTTTAGCAAGGCCTGTTGTGACAGGACAAGGAGCAATGGTTTTAAACTAAAGGAGGGGAGATTTAGGCTGGATATAAGGAAGAAATGTTTTACACTGAGGGTGGTGAAGCACTGGCACAGGTTGCCCGGAGAGGTGGTGGAGGCCCCATCCCTGGAAACATTCCAGGTGAGCTTGGACGGGGAGCAACCTGATCTGGTTAAAGATGTCCCTGCTCACTGCAGGGGGGTTGGACTGGATGGCCTCTACAGGTCCCTTCCAACCCAAAGCATTCGATGATTCTATGACTACGCCCCCCACCCCACCACCACCCTTGAGCGCACGCAGTGAATTAAAATCACGCTATGGCTTTAAATTGAAGCAGAGGAAAATATAGACCAGTGGAAAAAGAAAATGATAAGATAGTTTAATGAATATGTATTAGATGGGTGTATACGATGTAACGGTGTGTAAAAATTACCGTAGTAATTTTTTTCATCGGTGTGCTAGCGTTGTGGAATTACCCCCTAGCACCCATTTCTGCGCAGAAATGCAATAAAGCGAAATCTCTCCTGAGCGTGTGGGAATTGCCCGATGGCACACCGGGTGAAGAGCCCCCTTTTCGGACACTAGGAGAGGGGAAGGACTCTGCCTTGTCCTCTCTCAGAGGGTGCATGAGGAGATGGAAGAAAAAGAAAGCCCAAGGGGAAGGGCAGCCCCTTCCTGGCTGAATTAAGGAATTAATTAAGGAATTTCGCAGCCCAAGGCCAGGACGAGGACACAACGCCAGGCGGGAGCCACACGTGTTCGCAAGCTGCGTTGCGCTCAGCATTTCCACGTTAGATCATCCGTTGGGTAAGGACAGTGGTTTTCTTGGGCTGCACCATGCTCTGCCAAGGACAGACAGACATCGCAGCAGAAATATCGATTAATACCAAATTAATGCCCACCCCCTCTTTGGGCTTCCACCATGACTCTGAAACATTACCCTTATTAAAAAAACAAACCCAAACTGCCCCAGACTGTCCGATTTCATGTACACAATCCTGTCTACATCAGAGGGATTTCATGGACCTCATTGAATTCAAGACTGGGTCCCTTTAATTGTTGATGTAATTTTTAACCAGTTTTAATTTACCACAGCTAAGCAGCTAAAGCATTTTAAAACCAGGTGGAAAATCATTACTGTTTCACGACCATATTAAAAAAAAAATATATATTTATATGGCTGTTAAGTAGGGGTGGAGCATGCAAAGCTTTATCTTCTCGTGATTTAAATCCCAGGCAGCATTCAGTTTGGAAATGACACCAGATGGATTCCAGAGTGCAGCTCAAGGTCATCTAAATACCGCGTTCGGCTCCAAACTGTAAGCATGATCATCGCGAACCGCACAAAGCCATCAACAGAAATTTAATACGCTGTCAGATACACGGTGATCTTCTGAAAGAGCACTTTAAAAGCTCCTTCCCCTGGCGTGCAAGGACACAAATAGCCCTTGTTTAAAAGCGATACGGTAGGAAGGAAATCTCTCCGCGCGTCGGTATCGTAGGAAAAGGGCATTTACGCTGTTGCTTTGTAAATATCTGCTTTGTAAGAACCGGTTCGATAGCCAGGTGGTTCATTTACTATTGTCTTACTCCAGACAAGTCCCTCACCTGCAACTGGAGACGGCACGCTTGCTCGCCGGGCTACACAACCATATTCCCTGTGCTACGCAGCGATAATCTATTGCCAAAACAAGACCTGACCTTACTTAGAACTCCCCCCCCACCTTTTTTTTTTTTGACGAAACCACTTATACTTGAGTAAGACTTTTACTACGTTACAAGATTTAAGACTTATTTTAATAGAAAAACGTTACTAATGAGTAATACATGACCAGGTGTCAGCAGCTCTATTTTTACCGCCACGTGTTCCGCACAGCGCCCTGCCGCCAGCCTCCTCCCCGCGCTGCCGGAGCCGGCTCAAGGTGACGGCTTGACCTCGACGGCAGCAGGTCCACAGCACCTGAGAGCAGCCCCATGATCCTGACTTTTAACTTCTGCACAGAATAGGGCTTTTTAAGCCCCGTATCCTGGGCTGCATCCCCAGCAGCGTGGCCAGCAGGTCGAGGGAGGGGATTCTGCCCCTCTGCTCTGCCCTGGTGAGACCCCACCTGGAGCACTGCGTCCAGCTCTGGAGCCCTCAGCACAAGAAGGACATGGAGCTGTTGGAGCGGGTCCAGAGGAGGCCACAAAAATGCTCCGAGGGCTGGAGCCCCTCTGCTACGAGGCCAGGCTGAGAGAGTTGGGGCTGTTCAGCCTGGAGAAGAGAAGGCTGCGGGGAGACCTTAGTGCGGCCTTGCAGTGCTTCAAGGGGGCCTAGAGGAAAGATGGGGACAGGCTTTTTAGCAAGGCCTGTGGTGACAGGACAAGGGGTGATGGTTTTAAACTAAAGGAGGGGAGATTTAGGCTGGATATAAGGAAGAAATTGTTTACCCTGAGGGTGGTGAAGCACTGGCACAGGTTGCCCAGAGAGGTGGTGGAGGCCCCATCCCTGGAAACATTCCAGGTGAGGTTGGACGGGGCTCTGAGCAACCTGATGTGGTTAAAGATGTCCCTGCTCACTGCAGGGGGGTTGGACTGGATGGCCTCTAAAGGTCCCTTCCAACCCAAAGCATTCTATGATTCTGTGATTCTATGAAAAAGCAACGTTATACATCTAAAAGGAAGGTTGTTGACTACATCTCTTGAACAAGGAAGATGGCGACTGTTTTACACTACGGCACAACACAGAGGTTGTCTAACGCTGTCTTTGATGTAGTCATTCACCCTTCCTCTACCTTACTTTTTTTTTTTTTTTTTTAAAATCACCTGGATACTTTGCCTGCCTAGGATTTCTTGTGCTTCCTCCCAACTTCGGAGCACCGCCTCTGAGAAATGCCAGCTTAACTGGATCACGCTAAACACTAAATCGAACAACAAGGAACCACTTCCACTTGTCTTTTTTTTTTTTTTTTTTTTACCTCAGACCAAGGCAATTAGCCTTTCCATTAGGGCAAAGCCAGTCTGTTCCAATGAAACCCAGTTTTTCTGGAACAGAAGGTCTAAAAGACTAATGGATTAGTCCACTGAGCCATTACATCTGCTGACTTGAACTAATACCACATTTCCAATATGCTGCGGAAACGATGTGGGAATGTGTACTTGGGAAAGAATATTTAGCAAAGTAGTTAAACTCAGCACATTTAGAGATTTCCATGTAGATCTGTTAAGTGTATCTTTGCACAAAGGATAGGAACCTTTTATACATCTTGAGGAAACGGCGAGACCTCAAATCACTTGGAAATTTCAAAATATTTGTTCCTGCAATGACTATTATGTAAACCCAGCACAGAGCCTTGCTGAGGAATCATTCTCTAAGTAGGTCAGGAAAAGGAAAGGCAACTTGCGTGTAGTCTTGCAAGGGACAAAAGCGGATACAGAAATTGGAGTATATTTTTAATTTTCCTGCCTGTTTCCCCCTCAAGCAGCAACGGATTTTTCCAGATGTAGAGAAAAGAGCATTTGCAGATATGTACAAAAGTTTATTTTACAAACAGCAACTACTTTTGAATAACAAAATTGCAAAAACATAGAGCAACATTAGAAAACCAGCTCAGGGGTACATTTTCTATCTGAAGCACAATTGAACGGACTTCACTAAGTAAAAGTAAAAATACTGCCCCCCCTTCCCTCACAGCCCTCCCCAACCATCTAGCAGATGGAATTTCTTTATAAAGCTTTAATTCAAGATATGAAATAGACATTATTGACATTGCAGTAATTTTGGACAACTACAATTAAGTTATTGACCGTATTTCTATTACCTTTCCCTGGCCCTAAAAAATAAAAAGTGAACTCAGATCTGAAATATGTCAAAGTCCGATTCTGGAGTAATTTTTTCCTCTAATAAGTACTGAATGGCAATATTTATATTTGTATATTTTGTTACACCGCTAGCCCACTAGTTCTATTTGCTCGGTAAGGGAAAAAAGAAGTTACATTTGTACTTAAAACTATGAAACCGCAACAAACATTATCTTGAGTTAGCAATGAAATATTTGTTCAGGACTCTGAAACGGCTGCTACTGTTAGAAACGTGCCTGTAAATGTATACCCACTTGAGTAATAAATGTACTTAATGTTAAAAAGCGTAAGAAGCTTACAAAATATTGATTCAAAAGGATTACGTGCACACACTTTTTCATTGAACTACAAGAGTAGGAAGGGTGGAAGTCCAGAATTTTGTCGTCTTCTAGAAAGTGAAAAACCTATATTACAAGTTCAGTTTTAGGAACCTGCGTACAAATGTCATATTCAGCCGTTCACGAACAGAAATGGAGGGCATCGTTACAGTCTGCAAACGCCACTTTGAACTTTCTTTTCATGTTTCAGAAGTGTACAAAAGCTAATTTTGGATAGCTTAATTCAATCAAAGAGACGGTATGAATTGATGTCTAAGCAAGAAATTACCACTTTTAATTTTCGAAGCTGTTGGGTCCTGATGATATTAAAAAGAAAAATCATTTTCAATATTTGAAATCATTTGAGAAAATGAAAGCATCTCAAGATATTACAGAAAGTCAGTAATGGAAACTATTATAATACAACAGTACTCATCAGCTCTAATAAAGCTATGTTAGTCTGTTTTTTCACTACAGACCCCACTTTTCAGGTTACATTATGCCATTAAAAAACTGTTTCTTAGTACACAACTTTCTAAACACTGAAAAAACTTTACAAATTATTTCAAATCGATCAGAATATTGCAAAAATTACTCAACGCTCTCCAGCTTAAATCTATGGGTTTTTTGCAAACCATTTACCTGTAATATGGAGAGATTTTTGGTATTAAACTTTACTTTGAAAGTTTTGTCCATGCTTTCTATCAGGCATACCGGTATTTTTGTAGTCATGTCACTTTAACAATATATAGTTCAATATCTGCAATATCAATATCCGATATTCCCTATGGCAAATGGGATACGTCTCCAGACATTTTATAAAGGAACCGTTACGGTTTGTTTTCTCAAAAAATTATCATCACGTAAGTTTCTTAAAAAATGTTTTGCACAAACTCATGATATACTCAACGGTTTACAACATTCAACTTCAAAATGTGTTGAAGTATGCCAAGCACTGTAATACGAATTGAAATGAAATTCAAAAAGTGTTTAGAAACACTTTTTTTAGACTCTTAAGAACATTGCTGTTTATCACAAAATTCAATTTTATACATAAAAGTTTAGACAAGTTGGATATTAAGATGAAAACTCGTTCATCCCACTTTTGCTCACTGCTTGTCAGTTTGACAATTCCCATTGTGTATAATCTCACCCTTTTCAGCAGACTTCTGTAATATCACAGTACAGTAAGGATTAAGACAGAGTGGCAGTCTTTGTTTTCATCACCTTCATCATACCGGTTGTGTATATACCGTATATAATGCAATAATCGACAAACAAGACAGCATGGAGCCCATCTTCCAGCATTAAAAAAAGCATTTTAATAAACTAGAAATGGCAGCCTTTGTAAGAAGTTTTCTTCACAGTTTTATAGTTGCTAGCATATATTTAATAATAACAGGCAGAAAAGCCCCAAGGTGTTTATAAACATACTTGAAGACAGTACTGATTGCTGCACCCAGAAAAGTGCTGGCAGCAAATTCACCTAAGTGTCATTCATGGCTTGGAAAATCCAATTCAAGGAAATAAAAATGTTTTTGTTTTTTTTTTTTCTAGTTTGTAAAAGTAGCATTTGACATAAAAAAATTAAAAAAAAAATCAGTTGGGTCACGCTCAGTACTTCTCCGTAAGTATACAGTCAGTCAAGCAAGTTCACCGTTAAATGGTAAAGTTTCAGCTAACTCGGTAAACGCCCTTCAACTTCACTTTTGACACTGTCAAAACAGGTTTTTTTGTAACATAACACTGAAAAAATTATTAAATACACGTTTTATTAAAAAAACGTTTTCAGCTGTATCTGCTGCTTTCACTGGGACTTCGATTGTTAGAGTAACTGCGATCGCTTTCACTGTCAGAGCCATAGGATCTACAAAGAAAAGATTAAAACGCCTCAGAATTGCATTTTGAGTTTCAAATTCAAAATTGCATCATGTAAAAAAATTGTCAAGACAGACACACATGAGATGAAGAAAACATACAAGAAGTCTTTACAGGATCATATTTCATAACCGAAGTATTCATTAAGGGACACTCAAAATTAAAATAATCATTAACTTTACATGATGACAACCCTGTGTAACTCGGGTCAAACTGTGTTTGTAGCCACAAAATTTCTTGCGTTCTCTGATACAGCTAAGAAATCATCCAAAATAACTGGTTTTGCAAATGCTAATAGCTGACTGAGAAGTATATTCTAACAAATATAATTTTATATTGCAAGTGTTTCTCAACTAAGATAATTTCACAAAACCTTGCTTTATATATTGCAGTTTTTCATTTGAAAAAGGGTCTTAAGAATTAGGCCCCATAACAACAGAAGTGTGTGAGTGTCTGCAGAGTAGAAGTTGTAGATTAAAATGTTTTGGCTTATCCAGAAGAATTCCAAGCTCAGCACCTGGCCAAACATTAAGATAGAGTCCAGATGGTTTTCAGACAAGCCACAGGACATCTTCAAATTACACAAAATAAACTTTCATTAGAGATTTTCTAGCCTTATGTCTGTAAGGAAAGCTTTCTAAATGAGAGATGAGCACATCCTAATCCAACATTGTTTCTCTGAAGCTTCCCAACATCATAAAAGAACGATTTTGTAAGTCTATTTCCACACTCTTTGTTAATCTCATTAACTTCCCCTCAAACGCAAGATCAAAGTTGTCTTACTGTCAGAGCTAGATGGGGAAATGGGTGAGGGCAAAGTCCATTAAGACTTGGTACACAGTTGTGGAAAAACAAGTATCGAGAACAGCAGAGCATGAAAATTTACAGTCATCTTGTAGATCTGCCTGATTTACCACTAATATGGGACATATTAAAGCGTACCAAACAAATAATCACTGATATTCACTATCTATCTATCTATATCTGTCTCTATCTCCTGTTCCACTTCTAATCTTTGTGAAACGTGCTCACTTACACCTATATAATTCCCCTGGACTGAGTAGAATAAAATTTATCCTAAATTCATCAGAAGCATACTAGATTTGCAGGTAAAATGTTCTTTCAAAATACATTCTAGGAAGTTAAAAATTAATTCTGGATAGCACTGCAATTTTTAATTTCCCTTCCAGATTTTTTTTTTTTTGGAAATCCGCTTTTGCAGTCTAACCAAAAAGAATTTACCATCCAATGGAATTCTCTGCATACCAGGTAGCTTTTAATCCATAATAGGGAACTTGATTTAAATCTTGGGAGCTAGTTCATTGTAGTTTTTAAGAAACATTTAAAATTATTAAAAAAAACCCCAAACGTGCTTATTTTGAATGCATACGTAAAATGAACTGGAGACTTCTCAAATCTTTCTTATCCTAGTTTCTTCCCCATCCTCAGATTTAGTATGTCAGAAATTCTGATTTCCTCACTCACACACTTGCACTAATTTTAATTANTCATAACTTCTAGATCTTCGGTAGCTGTCACTCCTTTTACTTCTACTTCGACTTCTGCTATAGTAACTATCATATGTGTATGACCTACTTTAAAGGGAAAAGAAAGTAATTGTAAATTTACAATTTCTTGTCTAAAATGCTATATTTTAAATGTATGTTTTAAAGACATTTATATACAGAGATGAGTGGCTACATAGAAATTACTTTTGAAGGAAGTGGCAAACAATAATTCTACGTTTTATAACAGTTTAAATACAAGTATCTTCAAAACAACAGCAAAATCTCAAATTTATTAATCTAGAAAAGACTTAGTAAGCATTTAAAAAGTCTTGTGTTTTCTCTGCCAATTGTAGATACAGTAAAAATCTTGTTTGCTAATACTTCTGAAAACAAGTAACAAAGTAATTTCATTATAACTCAGTTTTATTTTAACAATAAAGGGAAATGTGTTCACTATTGCTTATCTCGTATCACCACCCATAACTAATGCCAGGATGATTTGGTTATTTTCAGCTTTTAAAAAGAGTCTTATATTGATTTTGCTTTAATTCAAGTTGCTATCACACTATTATATTTTTTAAGTACTATAGATAAAGGGGTATTCTTATACCAAGGTATTTTTATAAGAAGTACATTTATTGCAGAGTTTGTATAAAACTATAATCCATACCTGGATCGACTGTGATGACCATAAGAACTACTTCTGGATCTACTTCTACTATAGGTTCGACTGACAAAAACAAAAACACAGAGACATTTTAAGTTAATCAGAAAAGTGCTGAAGAGAGTGAGGGGAGACGGGGAGCAAGAGGAGAGGACCATGTTTTGCTCAGAATTCCTTACCCATACTACAAAACATTAAACAAAATTATTTTTCAGTAACAGGAAATTTTGAAATCTGACAATTCTGACTTGCACATTTCAAGTAGACACTTCAGACTGCAGCATGCATAGTTAGGCGCATTTCCAACTCGCTCAGAGACTGAAGCATCGGACTGCTGTGCCTAATTTACTGGTTTTGTAACACCCCCCAACACGCTCTCCAATTAGAG
>VYZW01020630.1:0-62680 GCA_013401315.1 Balaeniceps rex | reverse complement strand
TCCAACCCAAAGCATTCTATGATTCTATGATTAACATTTGGGCTTGAATGGACCTTTTAGGAGGAAGCTGTGGGAGCTCCACAAATTATGGAGATTGGTGTGAAAGTGAGCTGCAGAGCCTCATCAGGCCCCTGTGAGGACCAGGCCAGGCGATAGCCTTCATCTTGCATGGCTTTGGGTGTCTGAGGCAGCTGCAGGCGTCTGGGCAGGTCCTGGGCAATGTGTTTCATCTTGACTTGGTTGGTTTCTGTCATCCAGGCCTGAGCATGTGCCTTCACTGAGGGCTTGCTCCTGCTTTTCAGGCTGCAAAGCTGGAGGCTTAGCTTGCTTTTTGAGGACATGGGTGGTCCAGCTGCCTGCCTAAACTTGGTCAGCTGGGGAGCATCCACAGGCACTCTTGTAGGAGAGCAGAACACAGACTGCATGGGCAGAGCTGTCAGCACTGGTCTGCCCTCCACAGGGATGCTTGTTTTGAAGAAGGGAGTAGCTGAAGCTTCCCCCCCCTAGGTCTGGCTGTCTTACAGGGAGGAGAATCTGCATTCTCATTCCTGATTTTTTTAAATGAAAAATACTCTGAGCAATGAGAAAAATAGGCTTTAAAATAATAAAATGGTGAGAAGGTTGAGAGTGTAATGGACACAGAGAGAACACTACCAGGACAAAATCATTCTTTATGAGAAGCCCTCTGATAATTGGACTGGGGCCATACAAATTTAAGGTAAATACTGGAGGAACTGAGGCACAGCTAATGCTGCTCTAATTCTTTCTGTCCCTTAAACTGACTCTGCTGATGGTAACATGAATAACAGGCCTTATTCCGTGTTTTCCAGGCTGTGATGAATCACTGGCTTAACTTATTTCTTGACGTTTAAAGCTTCCCAGTCTCTCTTACTGTCATTTGTCAAAAGTGAGGATAGCAAAAGGATTGTATTCTTACAGCCTAACTCAATGTGTATTTTATCCTGTTTCTCTTTTATCTGAATCACATCATCTCTCATCCCACATAAATGAAAGTTGATAGTGTGCAGCTAGCACCTTGCAGCTTTAAAAGGGAAAAAATGCTCTTCAGTAATCACAAGAAAGGAGGTGTATTTTTTTAAAATACTGGTTCTGATTCCTGTGGTAGATTTGTTAGATAAAGATCAACTAAGAATACGTTCTGCTTTGAAAATTGTGTAAGAAGCTTGTCCTATGTTAAATAGTGCACAAGTCACTGTTGCAAAACATGACGTTGTAATCTTAGAGGCATAGAAAGAAGAAATTGTGACATTTAAGAGGGGATTCCCAGCTCTCCGAAAGGGTCTTCCACTGGTTTAGAACTGGGGAGGCTTATAAAAACTTTTAACATCTCGCTGCATTTTTGTGAAGAGTGGTTGTGGGTGATGCTGGTTTTGGTGGAATGACATGTATTTACAACATCACATGTGTATGGGTATACACTTGCAAGGCTGGATCTTTCATTCGGAGCAACCATTCATCGCAACAAGTTTTCAAACTCCCAGATTTTTGCAAGCAGCTCCTTAATTAGTAATTCTTTGTTAGTCTTCTCTGCACGCAGACTACAAAGTAAGCACACAAACTAGCTGAGGGCAAAGGCTTCATGAAGGGAGAACTGGAATTTGATGACTCTATTTTCACTGTTCCTACCTTTATTTTTAGGTGTATAATTGCAGATTTTAAAAGCAGAAGAATAATTCACATGGGTGTTGAGTGCTTCCTTTTAAATCCTTTAGAAGCTAGTTATAGAGATGCTTTCAAAATAAATGTATCCCAGAACTCGTTTTAGGATTTTTGGGTGGGGGATTTGCTCTGATTTAAAAAAAAAAAAAAGAAAAACCCAGTAGAAAAAGCTTTTCAAGCAAACTTTGCCAGTATTCTTGCATTCCTTTGTAATTCAGGGGAAAGTGAAATACATTATGCATTAATAAAAACCCACTTCTGCTGCTGTGTCTAAATGGTTTTGTCCATCCAGGAGCCTACATTAGTCATCTGGGTCTGAAAATGTTGCTTATTTCCTCTGATTAGCATTAAGCTGTTTTTATGATTAAGCTGCTTTTATGATTACACTGAAATCATTTTAGCACAAAGTTGGTAGATAAGTCTGTCTTTGTCATTTTAAACCAGGGTCTGATTCATTGCCAAAGCTCTCCTTTGTGCTTATGGCTGCAGAAGTATCCAAAGCAATGAACTGAGCTGGATGCGGGTCCCTCTCCAAATTCCTCCTTGCATGAGTAATAGTTAGTCACAAAACAAGTGCCGCTGTCCTTGCCTTAGTCACCAGGCCCATGCAGTTGCTCCTTGCTGTCCTTTATGCCGAGCATAAAGGGAGGGGGACTATCTGTGCCTGATAAACCTCCATCCTGCCCCCATCTCTGTCTTGCCTGGGGAGAACAGGAAACGATTATTTGGAAGGCGTGCTCCTGCCTGTAGGATACCTGACCCAGCCCTGAGTCAGCTTTATAAAGCCACACCTTGCTTGCCAGGTATGCAGGGAAGCTGTCACGACTTCCTGCTGGCCCTGCTGCCCGTGTTACTCCTCTCATCTGTCTGTAAATGTGTTCCTAGCGGGGATGTGGCTGCTTTCTGCCTGCAAGGCAGCCAAGTTCAAGAGTGTCTGAATTAGGGGGGATGCTGGTTAGTTGGGAGTTTGTCATCTTTTTGTTGCTGATTTGTTGAGTCTTTGAAATTTATGGAAGTAATTTTTCTTTTGAAATGGCCTTGTTTGGCTGGGACTGCAAGAGGTAAAGGTGTGGTACAATTCTTGCAAAAGTCATATTGCTAGGAGGTATTCTGATGAGCCGTACTGGCTCTGCAGGACCACAGAAATCAAAACACCAAATTAGGGAACTTAGCACATTTTGCAAGAGGCAGTTTGGTGAGGAACACTTCCGCCAAAGCAAAATGTGGGGATTTCTGGAATCTGGGTGAGTTTCCCCTCCCCAAGTTCTCTGTGTTTGACCAGACTCTGCTGTTGTAAGTCTGGTTAGGGTGCAGTATCTGACCTGAAGCAATGTGCCTCTGAAAACCGCTCTAAATGGGTAATTTTGTCAAGAAGGGGTGTCCCTAAAGGAATCCTGTGGGTTGATAATGTATTTCTGCTGCCACCTACTGAAAGGTTCCCAGTTGACTTGCTTTTGTAGTAGTCAACATCAGGCAGGAGTTCACTGGAATAACCTGTCACTTCCCAGTCACAGAGAACACCTGTCTCCATCTCTACTGAAAATGCTGTCCTGTGGCTGAGACAGCAGGTGTGCAGTGTGCTCCCAGTGGGGCTGGGGCTTGGGGACAGAACGGCTGCTCTGCAGGCAGGTTTTCCTGCCTGTTACGTTGCCCCTTCTTCTCTTGAGGGTGGCCTCCCTTGGTATCAAGTGTGGAAAGCAGCAGGTGCTTTTCCAAATTAGCTTTTTAAGGGTATGTTCCTCATGGTTTCAAGGCACTACGATAACGATGGGGGAAGCCCTGCTGGTTGTGCTGTAGGTAGGATCGATACGTGATGAAGGTGGATTTGCACCAGCAGTTCTTTAGGCATGTGCTTCTAAAGATCCTCCTGAGTTGGCCAGTGCACTCGTATGCTTGATGTCTTCTCTTCTTCACTCTAATCCAGATGGTTTTGAAGTGACTGAGGGTCCCCACTACCTTCTGGAAACAATGACCTAAGGGAAAACCCAGGGATCTGAATCATCACTTCTCCTCTTAGGTAAATGGCATCATCGTGCTTCTGTCAGCAGCTGTCATCAGAAACCAGCTGGGCTCCCTTCCTATTGCAGTTCACTCACTCTTGAGCAAACTCTGGGCAACTTCCTGACAGCAATAGCTCTGCTTGGAAAGTCTTGAAGTGTATCTAAATATTTGGTGGTTGCCTTAGCGTGGTAATTCCCAATGTGTACATGTGCCACAGTGTTGCACTGGGTGAGGGCCAGTGCTGGGTGGACACATCAGGGCGTAGGACTGCCTGCAGCCCCACCCTGCCCCATTGCTGGTGCCCACTATTTTAGTTTCTCCCGAAGCAGAAGCAGAAGCAGTCGGGTGCTGTTCAGCAGGTCCACCTCCTTCCTGTTTATGGGTTCCATGTGAAATCCCGTTAAACAGAGTGCACATCCTAGACACATCATCTTCCATGATCTCAGGCTGACCAAAATGTTTGCCTTGCCTGTGGTGCATGTGACGATGGCTTGGTGTGCTGTCTGCAGCAAGGGGGGTTTGGGCAATTCCAGCCACCCTAACAGCAGCGGTGGCCTCAGGAGCGAGAGCAGCTCACAATGCTGCTGCTGCCTGGCCCCCAGCGTGCGGGCAGCAGAGTTTTCTTTCCTGTCGGGTAAGATCCTTTCCCAGACAAGCGTGTGCTCCCAGCTCTATCTCAGGATCTGCGGATCACTTTCCCAAAGAGTGCACACACACAGCCCTCAAGGAATGCCAAAAATTACCTGGGTTAACTTTGGGAGATACAGAAACTCTCAGCTAGCAGGTTTATTGAGACGGTGTCATGAGATGAGTTGTATCAGGGCTCCTGTTTGAGGCACTGCATCATGCTTGAAGACTCTGCAGCATTCATCGACGAAAGCCTTCTAAGTGCAAGAGTGGGATGCCAGCATCTGGCAGCTGGTAGCCAAGCATGCTGTGAGCCATGGGGAGGGAGGTGTTCTCTGGGAAGGAACCTGCCAGTTTGTTTTGTCCTCACAAGTTGGATGTAAAACAAGTTTGTAGAAATCCATTTAAAAAAAAAAAAAGCTGAAATGAGAAGGCATGTTCCAATACGGGATCCTTAAATTTCCATGGAAACATTTTTGTTTGGGTTTAAGCATATTTGTGTTTGCAGGTCAGGGGTTGCAGCTCTTTCTCTTGCTGAGGTGAACAGAGAGAAGTGGAATTCGAAGAGCAAAAGGAGTAGATGTTGAATGAGAAACCACTACTTGAAACAGGAAATTCACCTGTGAGTGCGAGGCATAATGCAGCATGAATAAAATGTGGCTGCTGTGTATTGGTTTCCTTCTGAGACCAGAAGTACTGTTTTGGCTTTTGGAGTTGAGCGTGCACGCTGTGAAATGCTGTGCTGAACTACCAGCTCTAGACAAGGCTCTGCAGACACGCGGGTCTGGGCAGTGGCTGACCAGCTCTTTCTGAAGGCAGAGGTGTCTGAATCACAGTGCTGGGGAAAAGATGTTGCTTTGATCATCAAAAGCCTGTCCGAGAGGAGCTGATTAATAGTTTTTTCTTGCCATGGAATCTGTGGATGCTGGCTCTTTGATCTGCCAGGAATCTATGGCCTGGGTGCGTCATCATGCTTCTCCAGCGAAGCACCAGCCTCACTAGCAGCATAATGCAATGGGAATGGAGGTGGGAGGCTTGAGCAGGAGGTGACTTTCCGCTGTGTCAAAAGGCCATGGGCCACCTCTGTTAACCACAACTTCTTTTCTTCTTTGGGGTATGAACTGTAATTGCACTTGCATTAAATCCCCTTCCATAGCTGCTGCCAAAAACAAATAGCGCGGAGCTGGTCAGGGAGCCAGTGTTGCCCATGACAGGGAGCAAAGTGCAAGGGAGGGCCGTGGTATGGGATAATAGCAGGGGCGAGTATTTACAGCATTGCTTTTTGCCGTAACCACCAGCGCCAGGGCACAGGCTCTCCGCTCTGGTGCGTGTTGGTAAGAAGCATGCACAGTGAGAGATGGTTTGTGGGTGCTACTGTATGTAGCCTTTGGCTGGGGCCACTCAAGCTGACTCTTCCAAGAGCTTGTGCTTCATACGCAGGCAAAGTGAAGAGGCAACTGGGGCTGGCAGCAGCCGCCCAGAGTCATTGCCTGCAGCTGCCCAGTGCTGCCTGAGAGCAGAGCATGTTGGCAGCAGGCATTGCAGACCACGGTCCTTGCTGGGGTAACGGGGTCTCGTGTGAGGCAGCTGCCCTGCTGTTGTTGGTGCCCTCCCTGCCTGGCTGTGTGGCTTCTTCTGCAGGGCTGTTGGCTGCACAGCTGCTCTTCCTCCTGGGAAGGGCTCCTGTGAGAGCGGGGAGATCAACGCGTGTTGCCTGTTGGATGGGGCTGCGTGAGCATCCAGTCCAGTGTGCTTATGGGACCTGCAACCACAGGTCATTCCTCCCTGCGTGGGAGTTACTGTGCGTGGGTCATAGAAACAAAGTGGTGTTTCTGAAGCCTCCGAAAGCCATGGGGTGGTGGCAGCTGGCGGGGGGTTGTGCTCACTGTCCTGGCTGAGCAGGTGTTCAGAAGCTGCCCGTCTTAAATATTTAAGTTTCAGTAACACTCAAGAAGTGTATTTTGCAGTGTGGTAAATAAATCTCTAGCAAGTGGATGTGTAATCATGAACCAGGAGGAGGAACTGGCCCCTCACTGCAGCCAGAGCGATTGGCTGACAAGCCAGCCTCTTCCTGCTGTTCTGTCTGTATTTTCTCCTTCGGTGCCTTGCCACACTCTTTGTGTAACTGCTGGGGAAATGCCAGCACCTTGTGGCACTGCTCGGCCTTGCTGCAGAGAGTAGCCCTGTTTGTGAGCTCTGAGTTCAGGCTTTTCCGAGAGCTGTGGCATGTGTCACCTTCACCCTGTTGCCTTCCCAAAGCAAGTCTCCTTTCTTGGTGCTACCCTGAGACTCCATGACTCAGGCAGTGGTATCTCTTGCTGTTTTGGGTAACCACCTTGCCTGGCCAGAGGCTTGCAGGAGCTGGTGGGTGGGTGAGTCAGGGCAGTTTACTGCACTGCTGGTGTGCGGAGTGGGTAGGAACTCTGAATGTGCAGCTCATAGGTTGTGCAGCCTCTGAAGTCAGTGGCTTGCTGTGCAGGGCCAGTGTGCTGCCATGTCCTGTTGGGATCCTGAGTGGCAAGCACTGGAGTTACTGGTATAGAAGTAATATCAGAGGCTGCAGAGAGCAGCAGCCTTTGATTTCATGAGGGACCAAAACCAGCAGTACAGTTCTTGCATTGCACTGGAAATTTGCTGCTAGCTGTACTTGCCTTGGCACGCGCAACAGGGAATTAATGCCTGGAGCGGGAACACACCTTCACAGGAAAATATATGCAGCGAATTGGGTGACGAGATAAAACCTTAGCAGCCATGGGCTGGCCCAAAATGTGGGGTCAGAGGACATAGGGTTAGCAAGGGCTGCAAGTCAATGTCAAGTGCAAATGAAAACATGTGAGTTCAGGGAAGCTTGGAGGTGAGGTTTGGGAGGCTGCAGTAGTGTTCCTCCCACAGGGAGCAGATACCACCAGGCTAGCAGATCTGGCTGGACTGGAACAGCCTGCAGAGTGACTTAAGAGCTGCACTGTCAGACTGTCTCTGGGCTCCCTCGGAGAGCTGGTGTGACTAGGCAGCGCATGCGTCAGCTGGCTTGCTCACAGTGCTGCTCCCTGGGAAGGCGCACTGGGGAGGGACAGAGTTTCCTGTCTAGACCCCACTAATCATGGTGAGGAGGGGTTTGCATGCAAGCTTCTGCTCGTTCTCCTGTGATTACCGAAGCAGAAACCAGGCCACAGCTCCTTGGGAAGGAACACCTTGCTTCTGCCCCACATCTTGGAAAATGCAGCGACCATCTGCTCCTCGCTCCTCCTTGATTCAGGCTGTTAGTTGGAGTGGTGCTGCCTGCTGCCGGCCTGCAGGAGAGTGCAGGAAGTTTGCAGCCCCCCAGCTGCAGATGCAGGGTTTCCTTTGAAGCTCAAGGGATGCTCCTTGAGCCCAGGGATGAGTCTCTCTGGAGGCTGCTTTTGGGAGGAAAGCCCCAGAAACTACATGACTGAGGAGAGTGATTGAAGGAAATACAAATTCCCTGAATCCTCGCCTGCCTGGGACTGCAGGTGGTGCTTAAGTAAAGAAATGGCATTAAACCATGTCCGTTTGCCATGAGCTGTGTAGCTCCAGCACTCCCGCTCCCCTGGGGAGGGCAGAGCATGCCACTGCACAGGAGTGGGCAGCGTGGATCCGTGTGGGCCATGACAGCCATGAATGCTCCCGCACTGCGTCAGGCCACATTAGTGCTCAGGGTTCCTTGTCCTTGGGGAAGTGGGACCCAAATGGTCACCAGCACGGCTTCCTAACAGGGGACATTTAAAATCCCACTGTGTTAGGAGAACAGAGCCGTCGTTTGCAGCCTGCCAGCTCCTGGCTGTATGTGGAGGCTTTCCTGTGCGGCAGCAGGGCTGCCTGGCTCTCCTGAGGTTGCTGCTGGGGCCAGCCTGCCCACAGTGTGCTGCTCTCTGGGAGCGTCTCTTGCTGCCTGGTGGGCATGAGGGGTAGTGGAGAGGACAGAAAGCCAGAACTGTTTCATAGACTAATTTAATTGCATAAAAAATTTTTTTTAGTAATAAATGAATGCATAGAAGTCAGTTCTGCTGATGCCACTCTTGTCCAGTCAGTGGAGCGAGGTAGAGCTCGGACCCATGCAGGTTTTCTAGGACCTGTCTCCCCTCGCAGCCTTGAGATTCAGTTCCCTAGATGTGACATCCCTCAACGTCTGTCTGGGCAGCGTGAGAGCAGTGCCGGCGGTGGCAGAAGACCTGCTTGTGCGCCAGCGAGTTGTTGGCAGTGGGAACCCATGCTGTGCCTCCTCTCCCAGCGGTTTCCTGAAAACCAGCTCTTGTAACCGTGGCAGATCCCACGTGCCTGGGGCCTGCGTGAGAGGGACGAGGAGCCCTTTGCTGTACCTGCAGCCCTAGCTGTTGCTAACATCCTTTGCTGTTTAAATAAAAGCCCTTCAGTATTTAGAAATGGGGCTGGAAGAGGTGTCCTCATGGCATGGACATTTCAGCTGAGTTTACAGAAGTGTCAGCGTAGGTCTGCTGCGAGGGGACGGATGGGGAGTGATGGCAGCAGGACTGTCCCATGTGCTAATGAATTTTCCTTCAGTGTTATGGGTCCCAGCTCCCCGTGGGCTTGCAGGAGTCAGGCGGAGGCTGTCAGGGGAGCATCAACTTCACAGTTCTTGCCTGTCACCAGCTGGCAGTGGTCATGTCCTCTGGCTCACACACAATAGCCCCCCATTGCAGGAGGGTGCTGCTTGGTGGAGGCCAGCCCCTGCTTTTGCTGCAGCCTGCGCCCATGGGTGCTGCTTCTTCTCCAGCCATCTGGCAGCTGGGGGAACACTCAGAGCAGCATGTGTTTTTGCCCTTTTCTTCAGCCCCCCTGCATGGCTGAGCAGTGCTGAGCATCTCTGTTATCCCCCTTTAGCTGTCCTTGGTTTTGGTGGGCTTTGGAGGTCATTCATGCCATACTGGGCTTCTCTGCCTGTGGCTGGGGAGGCAATTAGTTGAGCCTATGGCAGGATGCCATGCCTGGACTCCTGTAATTTAATAATAATCCTGCCAATGCTTATTGGTACCTAGCTTGTCCCAGAGACTGAGCTCTATCGGGCTCCCCAGGCCCATGGGAAGGTGCTCAGTGTGTGGTTGTAACCACTGTGGGGTAGTGGGAGTATTGCGCTCCAGTGGTCCCCAGCAGGCTTTGCTGAGAAGAGGACCTTGTGAGCACAGCAGGCCCTGCACCAGAGTGCAGCAGGTACCACCACTGGCATGTGCCCCCGAGGGCTCTCCCCATGATCCTCTGCAAGCCTTCCCTAGAGTCCCCCCAGCCCATAACAAAATGCATTTGGAGCAGCACTCTCCCTGCTGCCACCAGAGGAGGTCTGCATCCAGCAGCGAGGGCTGCCTGCCCTCATACAGCAACGCCTTCTGCTGGCCTGGCATCTACCAGAGACTGTTGTGTCTGTTGTTTGGAAACCCAGAGAAAATAGTCGTAAGAGCCAAGTGCCTATTTTTCCAGTGACCTAGGAGCATGCAGACTAGCAGGAAAAAAAGCTGCATGCTAAATTCCTATCTTGGGATGCACAGCTTTGGGCTGCTTCCCTGCCAAGCCTAGACTAATTAAAGATGATTAAGGAAACACACATATTTGGTGATGATGCCAGGGAATTTCTGATAGAAAGGAGGGTCTGGGTTTAGAAAACTGGCCCAGCTGGGAAAAAGCCTTTTTCACCCAAGTGCGAAAGGATTTTGCTGTTGTCTCCATAAGGAGGCCTAAGCATGTTAATTCCTTTCTAGACTCCAAGTGTTACATGGTCTGATTTCCTTTTCCTTCCTTGCTATGGTTAATGTATCCCACTTTTTGCAGCTCTGCTGTTGCAACAGCCCTGGCAACTCTGAGAAGGTTTCAGAGGGAACAAAATTCAAAGTCTATGTAAACATTGCCCAGGCTAAATATTAATGCTTCCAGGATACCTCTGGAAATGAATAACCACTGTCCTTACTTTGGGAAACCCGTAGGGTTGTGCGTGCCCTCAGCAGGCTGCTTGCAGCTCTGCCCCAGGTAGCTCTTGGCCCCAGCACACTGGCATGTGCTGTCAGTGCCAAGGTGGACCTTAACTCTCCTCTCGGTTTTCTGCCTTGCAGCAGAAGAAGTCATACCTGGAGCGGAGTGTGAAAGAAGCAGAAGATAACATCCGGGAAATGCTGATGGCCCGAAGGGCGCAGTAGCCGTGCAGCTTCCCCCTGGGCCTCCCGCGACAACCTCTGGGTGGTTTTGGGCAGCTCTGCCTGCATGCTGCTCACTGCCACCCAGCTGCACGAGCTCCGTTCTGTGGCAGTTTCAATAAAACTCTGCTGCAAAGCCTGAGCCCCTTTCCTCTGCCTGCTGCCTCGGTGTCTCACAGCGGCTGCTCTCCCTCTGGGGATTTGATGGAGAAGGGAGGCGGTGGTGGGATTTCGGGTGAGGGCCCTTCGGGGAATCCTGCTTCACTTTAAAGCGTCCGTAGCCCTCACCCTCCGGAAAGACCCCATGCACTGCTCGATGCTGGGCACTAGGCAAGGCTCACTGCATTGTTCTGCTGGAGCGGGACTGGCAAAACTGCAGCGGGGGAAAAGGCAGGCTGGCAGGGCTGGGCAGGGCAGAGCAGGGCCAGCTGTCACAGGCACCTCCAGGTCCACAACAGGTGGTCATTTATTCAGTCTCAGCGGTGACAGGCCCTGGTTCCTTGTACACGTGGGCCTGGCAGAGCCCCAGCGCTGCAGCGAGCTTCTGGAGAGCCAGTGCCACCCTGTGCTTTGTGCTTGCAGTGCACCAGCCCAGCCTCCTCCTTCCCCTACTCCTGGCTTTGGTGCTTTTCTGAAATGGAGTTTTCAGGGACATCTCCTCTCCTGCCAGCAGCTCCTTGGGATCTTGGAGCTGGGCAGGAGTTTCCAGGTCCCACTGCCGACCTCCCGTGCTCTTGCCCTGTAGACACATGCGTGCTGTCACACTCTGGGCTGGCCCTTTGCAACCTAATCCTCCCAGGCTGCGTCACCTGCTCACCGGCTGGTCCGGCTTTATCTTTGCCGGTGATCACACACTTGCACTGGCTGCAGTCACTGCCCCGTGGATACGGGGGCCTGTGGGCTGATGCCCCGTGCACTTACACCCTGCACACACACACTCAGTAGGGAGCCCTCACCCAGGACAGAGTTTAAGAGGAATTTAATAAGATTGGACAGACTGTGCTGATCAGATGCATGGGCATAGGGCAGCTGTACACTCCACTTCTATCCCTCTGCCAAGGCAGGGTGAGCCAGGGACCATCCTTCTGAGCCCTGACAGCTGCTGAGCTGCCAGGATGGTGACAGTGACTGTTCCCAGTGCAGCGAGCTGCTGCGAGCCCAGCAGCAGACCTAAGCTTAAGGCTGCAGCCTGCAGAGGGGCAGCCCCCAAGCAAAGTCTCCTGGGGACAGGCTGCTGCCAGGGACCCTTATCAGCCCAAACCAAATTGTCTTATCCCAGACCAGAGACCCAAAACAGACTTTCTAAGACCCAAGCGGAGGTGTATAGAGTGCGTGGGCTTTGCCAGAGGTAGCAGGCATGCAGTCAGGGGGAACTCCAAGACAAAAAAGTGCAGAGGAATCCAGTGAGCTGCCTTGTGAGGCCTGAGCAAGCCTCACAGCATGGCAGCCGTGGTCCTGCCCTGCAGTTTGCAGCTAAGCCCTGACCCTACATTGGTTCCCTCAGGGCTGGATGCCAGACCGGGCCCATGCAGGACCGGGGAGCTGGCTGCAGCACAGGAAGAGCCTTAGGGTCCAGACAAGCACAACCCTCATTTAGCTCAGCTTGGGCCACCCTTCCCTTTCCTGGCACCTGCTGCCAGGTCTCAGGGAGGCTGCATGCAGCATACACAAACTGACAGATGGTGAGTGCAGTGCCCTTTGAAGCCCTGCTGAAAAAGGGTGCAAGATGATCTTCAGACAACACAAAGCAAACCCAATGTGTGTCAGTCCACCAGGATCAGTTTTGTTCCCCAGGCAGGGAGAACAGTAGTGAACCAGGGCAGTGGGCAGCTGGGTGGGAACTATCCCCCTTGGTGACCAGCAGCAGGTTCCCCCACTTTTCTGCAGATGAAAGGGTTTTATCCCTCTTCTGGCCAGGCATGCCATGAAACAGCTTCAGCTGTAAATCCTCAGCACTAAATTAATCCATGGCGTTGTTTCTTCTTACCTATTAATTTACCCCCCCGCAAGCCTACACTCTGCAGCAGGGGGATGATGGATGACTGCTCAAAACCCGAGTGGGATTAGTCCTCCCCCAAGAGCTGCTGGCGCACACACGCACAAGCTCAGCATGTGCTTCCCTCAGCTCTCTGCCATCCCAGGAGCTGCTGGAGAGGTGCCCAATCCCAGAAAGGGACCTGCATGTCCAGCCCTGAGTAAGCAGAGGGATGAAAACCCAACTGAGCTGCCCTGTGCGGGACAAGGGGATTGGTGGTGTCAGACACAGGCGCTCTATCCTCCCCACCCCAGCTGGCTTCACTGCGCTCTTATGGCTTACACACCAGGTTGCTGCAGAAAATCCCCCAGATATTGGTAACAGCAGGGCCAGACACCCCAGCCCAGGCCCCAGTGAGGAATAAGGCATGAACTTCTGCAGCAAAGCTGCTTGAAGCCAAGTCCATCATTGCTGCTGCAAAGTCAGCGCATGCAGGAGGCTGAGAACAGACAGCGACGGGGCAAGCACACCCTCTGTGGAACAGATTTATTGAAACAGTCAGGACCTAGCAAAGAAAATCAACTGTTGGCTTTAATTATTGCGTATGTCTTCATTTCTAGGACTAGGAAAATTTCAACTGATAAATACACATTTTATCAGAATGCCTTTGGCTGAAATATACCATTAGCACAGTCTTCAAAGTTACAACAAAAGTCTTAGAACTGTTAAAAAGGGATTTTTCCTTTACTAAAATAAAGGAGTGCACCCCCCACCCCAACAAGGCGCTAGGACTGATAGACGGGAACTCTTGGCGGTGCAAAGCAGAGCGCTGATTACAGTAACAGAAAGAAGTCAGGACAGGAGTGGGGAGCCTGCATAGCACTCAGTGAGAGGTACGGGAGGTGGCTGCAGTAGAGTCAGGTCAGCATGTCCCATAGGCAGCAGCAGCAGAGCGCGGTCCAGCATGCCGTCAGGCAGGCGCTCTCACCCGTGTCGTCCCTCCGCCGCTCCTCCACGACATACACTGCAGGGACAGGAGAGCTTGGTCAGTCAAAGAGCAGCACAGCAACGTTTGCAGCGGGCCACATGTCTGCTGGCCCTGGCACCCCTGTACACCCCAGCACTCACTTTGGGTGGCCCACACTTGCTGGAGACAACCTGGTGCACAGGCGAGCACTCGCAGGAGGAGAGGTGCCCAGCTCCCGTGCTGTGTGCCACAGCCGCTCAGGCCACGATTTCATCACTGCAGCAGCACCCCGTGAGGACCCACTGCTACCTCCCATCACTGCAGCACCCCTTGGATGGGAAGCGTCCCCAGGGAAGCACTTCTTTCCGCAGCGGGCCCACGCTGCTAGGACTGCGCAACATTACCATCTTGACACAAGCAGCCAGTGTGGGTCAGCCAGGACCAGACTTCTGTTACATCGCATACAATTATTGAGCAAGAAAACAGGCTCAGCCTGGAAGGAGTCTGCTCTGAGTGAGCTGCCCTCCTGGGAGCGCTGGAGCCTAAGCCTCCCCCCAACCAGGCAGCAGTGCTGGAGGGGATCCTGTGCTCCTACAGCACTTGGGGTGCCGGGGAGGGAGCACGTGCGAGGAGGGTGGTGGGTCAGATGTGGCTAAGGGCCAAATTCCCAGCCAGCTGGTCACTCACTGCCCCTTCTCAGCAGGGCAAGATGGGAAAAGAGGATGAGAAAGCTTGTAGGTCATATTAAGACAGGGAGATAGCTCATCTATTACCATCATGGGCAAAACAGGCTCAACTTGGGGAAAATTAAATTAAATTAAATTATCACAAATTAAAA
Source organism: Balaeniceps rex (assembly GCA_013401315.1). Classification (NCBI taxonomy): domain Eukaryota; kingdom Metazoa; phylum Chordata; class Aves; order Pelecaniformes; family Balaenicipitidae; genus Balaeniceps; species Balaeniceps rex. The sequence goes on along the minus strand of VYZW01020630.1, from coordinate 48,434 downwards.
TAGATTTGGGTAGTGAGGAACAAAGATAAACACTAAAACACCACCTTCTCTCCTGCCTCCTCCACCTAGCAGCACAGGGGGACAGGGAATGGGAGCTGCAGCCTGTACATCTCTCTCCTCTCTGCCGCTCCTGCCAGGAGAGGTGAGCTGTCTGACCATGTGTGCAAACAGGGAGGTGACACCTGCAGGCTCAGGTTGTTTCCCTGCAGCCTTGGCACAGCCCATGCCCCACCCAAAGCAATCTGTGTTCTGGGTACATTAATCTTTGGAGGGATTGTTAAGCACCTGGTGCTGGAGAAGGCAGCTCAAGGCTCTCAGCAAACAGACCTCAGACCAGCAGGAGCAGCTGCCCTGGACCAGACCAGGCACTGCTGGAGGCTGTCACAGAGCTCCCAACTGGCCTGAGCAACATGGCACAGCCTTTGGGCACCGATGTAGGGTCCCTGCCAGGAGAACCTGCTCCAGCACAGGTCCTCTTCCTGGGCCACAGGTCCTTCTGGAAACATCCACCTGCTCCATGGTCCTCCACAGGTTGCAGCAAATACCTGGAGCTCCTCCTCCAACCTTCTACTGTTTTTCACTCTTTTGTTCCCTCCTCTCTCTCTGGCATTTTCTGCCCTTTCTTAAATATGTTCTCACAGAGGCACCACCAGCTTTGCTGATGTGCACAGCAGTGTCCTGTGGTAAGTCTGTTGCACAGCCTTGCAACCTACAGCTGGACAAAGATGTAAGGTCCCAGGGGCAGGAGGTGGTCTCAAGGTGAGATTCAGCTACTGTGTATAAACGGCTGTGGGGAGGTGGGTACAGACAAGTCCCGAGAAGAGCCAAAGTCAATGGCAGAGCACTGTCCCTCGTGTCCCTCCTGTCCCTCAACACTGGAGAAGGCTCACTCTGCATTTTGGGCAGAGGGTGCTTTTGCACCAGCCAACACTCCCCAGGCAGCAGGCCCCACAGAAACAGCAGGGATCAGCTCTGGCTGACTGACCTACCCAATTATAAAGTCACCTGGTCACCACCAGGAGAGTGAGCGAGAGGAGGGGCTGTGGCAGAGCTGGGATGCATGGCCTTCAGAGTCTCCCTCCCTTGCAGTCTCCACAGCTGAGGCCACTGACAGCACCTGTGTGCAGAGGGCTCCAGGATCAGCAGCAGGCTTATTTGGAAAACAAGCAGGTGGGTTCCTTGCCTTTGGGTCACTTCCATGCACAATCAAAAAACCCACAGTTTTAGCACAGTGAAGATGACAAGAACCTGCCTGCTGCCAGTTCTGGACAGGCCACAGGCAGGAGAGGCTGGATAGGCACCCAGGGCAGTTTTCCAGGAGCTGCCAGCTTCCGTAGCTACAAGTGCATTTACAGTTTGTCTGTTTGTTGTCTGTTTAGACTGGCACCACTAAGTAAGCTTGTTTTAATAAGTAGCTGTTACCTGACACTACTCCAGGCCTATCACGCACATAACTGCCTCCTCCCCTAGGAAGTCAGGGCAGGGATCAGTCCTTGCTCCAGCTCTGTGTCCATCTTGCATGCTAGGGGACTTGCAGCTCTGCCGGCTCAGCACCCAAGGCACAGCCAGCTCTCACCAGGCTAGGAGGCGGCAATCCTCAGACACCTCACCTGCCAAGGGGTGGATGCCTGGATCACACCTCCAAACACTCAGGGTATTACCTCATGGACAGAAACCATTTAAGCTCTGCCCCTTGAGGGCTGCCCAGAGGCTCCCAGCAGACTGTTGGGATTTACTGCACATTGCCAGCTGCCTGAAAGCAGAGGAGGGAGCCCCAGGTTTGGATGGAGCTGTCCCAGCACGGTCTCCTACCTGAGGCCAGTGTGCTGCCTGCTCTTTCTGCCAGCCCCTGAAGCCCGTTTGGGCCAGATGAGCAGTTTACCTTTGGTTTCTCCTCACTGAGCCTGGGTTATCATGCCCAGAACTGCAGCAGTTTGAAGGCAGGCATGTGGACCTTCCTTCCTTAAAGCTTTCTTGGGTCCGTTTGTTATGGTCTGCATGGGAAATGTGCCCTCACACAGGAGTCTGACCCAGGCAGGCAGCTAGTGCTTTAAGTCGAGTGGCTGAACATGTGGTGTTGACAGGCAGAGGCCTGGGCAAGAGACAGCTCATGTCATCAGCTTGGTCCTCCCACAGGCTTGCTTTGTGCCCAGAAAAACGTTATCCCTGCTTCACTGCTTCAGTTCCCTCAAGAGCAATGGGTGGAGGATAATGTGCTCCAGCTTACATGGTAGCAAAATCATCAAAAGGCAGCACCATCAGGGTGGGGCAGAGAGAAGAACAGCTCAGTAACCCCTCCCAAATATCTGCCCTCAGGTACAGTCTGTACCCCAGCCTCAGGCAGCCTCCCTCTTGCCAGCAAGAATAACAGAGAGTAGGCATCTGCTGTGCAGGCACAGCCCAGCTCCAGAGGAGCCACTGCATGGTGCTGGCAAAGCACCACTGTCCATCCTTCCCTCCAGGGCTTTGCAGCTGCCTGCGAGCATTCAGTCACAGTGCATGGTGCCCTTGCTCCAGGAATGTCAGGGTGGAAGCACATCTCCTCTCCAGACAGGCCCAGAAGGAGGTGGCAGTGTGCTGCAGTGCTGTGACAGGCTACGCTGGAGCAGGAGAGGTGCAGAGGTGCTATGTGCTCTCCTCCCCAAGGAGCTGCTGGCCCTGCCTGCACCTGCAGGGCCAAAGCAGGCACCTCCAGGCAGTAGCAGACCAGGACCTGATGGAAACCTGGCTCCTGTGCACAGACCAGGGCGCTGTGGGCTGTTGGGCAGTGCTGCAGCAGCAGGGGAGGCTGCATGACCTCCCCCCTCAGCCTATGGCCAGGGCAGGTCTGCACCCAGGGCCAGCAGCCCTGCCACACCGGCAAGGAGCATGCCTTTGAAAGGGTGGACCACAGACCCATCCCATCCAAAGGGGGAATCTGTCCCAAGGCAGACAGGACTTTGGTCAGGCCCTTCCCTTCTACCCACCCACAGCCCCAAACTTGCACTCGAAACTGTGCATGGAAGACTTGAAAAGGCTTCACATTCAAAAGCACAAAGACTTGTGAGCATTTGACCTTATACAGCATTATATCAGTAGCTCTCTATTCACTGCCTGTTCTTCCTGGTGAGGTGACCCAAGTCCGCTCATTCCTGTACACCTCTGTGCAGTGCAAGCTGTCAACAAGCAGCCAGTCAGGTCCCCGGAGCAGCGGGCTACAGCAGTCACCCCCACTCAGCAGCAGGAAAGAAGGGAGTTGTGTCCTGCTGTCCAGGGGAGAAGCTGGCTTAGCAGAGCTGCCTGCACTGTGTTTTGCTTTTCTTCCACAACCAGCACTGCTGGGAGCAGCTGGACACCCTGACATTGGATCCATTTATCCTCCTCGGCTGAGCAGCATTCTCCCCTGCAGCAGATGGAGCTACCCTTCTGTCTGGCTTAACACACCAAGCTGTGAGGAGAAGCGAGCCCTGGCGCCACACGATGCCTTTGTTCAGACCCAGTCATACTAGCACGCTGTTCAGGAAGGACAGCGGCAGGGCAGAGTGGCACAGACCAAGTTCAGCTTGCAAGGACTGAAGGAGGCACTGGTGTGTTTCAGGCTGGGAAAAACCTTTGGGCTTTTTTTTCCTGGTGGTCCAGCAGCTCTGAACAAGCAGTTAACTCTTCGGTGCCTTTGTTTCCTCTGAGAAGGGCCCGTTACAATGAGCAAAGGCAAAACATACCAAATGCTCTGAGAATCCTGTATAAGACAGTGACACGCAGTTGTTCGGCAGGGCAGAGTGCACATGCAACAGGCAGAGATGGCCAAGAACTCCTCACCAGAGTGGGGTACCAGCCATACTCTCCTGCCTACATTCAGGTGGGAGAGGATGCTCACTGGCTCCTGCCATCCCTCAGAGCAAACGGCTGACGGTGCTTCTCCCACGGCTGCTCAGGAAGCTTCTGAACCAGCACCCTGTGCTGGATCCCTGAGGCAGCTCTGGTTTCTAACCAGCTGCCACATGTCATTCAAGCTGTCCTGCTTCGCAGCTGTGAAGAGCTGGATTGTTGCTGCCAGAGCATCGCCACACCCAAAACTGAGGGCCACAGTGCCCTTGAGACATCCAGATCTGCACCGCAGTAGGGGGCTGGGAGGATGTTTAGGGAACTAAACAGCACTGGTTCCTGGTGGTCTGGAGGCAGCAGGGTGCCTCTGACCTCTGGAAAACACCAGCAAGAACACATACCACAGAACTTGCTCCAGAGCAAAGTCCTTGCAGCTTCAGACTGAGTGAAACCCGGGGAACCTGACACCTTTCCCTGCCCCAGAAAAATCTCTCCAGCATATGACACTCCCAAACCTGGTGGACAGCGTAAGGTTACATTGCTTTGGGGGTGCCTCATGTACCCTCAGCTCCCTTGCTGGAGCAGCTGAGACAGATTGAGCTCTCAGGCTGACAACACCTGGCCCAAGGGTGGCTACCCTCTCCTCTGAGCACTAAGGTATGGCACTTCATACTGAGCACAAGCAGACCTAGCTAGCCAGCTGCTCTGGCCAGCCTCCAGCAGGCATCTGCTGTCTGGAGGAGGCCATGTCACTGCAATGCAAACCATGGGCTGGAGGGCAGTTACTAGTTTTGGCCACCCCAGTCAAGCCCATCTTCACCCTGGCTGAAGGCAGCTGTATCTGTAGCTGCAGCCAAGGCACCAACTAGGGAAGAGCTCTAACACTGCTGTCTTTTACTGCTGAACTCCAGCAGTAAAAGCAATGTTGCTTTCTGGTAGCTCAGCGCTAAGCTACAAAGGAGCAATGCTTCAGCATGCAGAAGACATGAACTGTCAAATGATACTAACATTGACAAGTCCTCCACTGTAGCACACAAACCGGTAAAGGATTTTGCTGGTTAGTCGGCAACTTGCAAAGAAGTCAGTGAAATCAAGTCTAACTGCGTACTTTGCTGGAGGATGGGTCTGTAAAACCTTCTCCACCCCAAAGCAGAGTTGAAACGGATGCTGCCCTGTGCAATTTATATTAAGCTGTCCATGACTGCAGGCATACAAGAAGAGTTTGCCTGAAGTATTTATGATTAATCCATTAGAAGTTTTAAACTACAGCCAAGTGTCGAGGACATACTGACAAAACATGTTCAAAGCATGTATAAAGTGCTGTTATGAAACACTGAAATATTAAACAAAATGGCTTTTCCAAATTTGGGCCTCTGCAGTGGGAGATCAGCACTTTCACCACATGGCCACTGAGCTGACTCGCATCAGATGCTGCCTCTCAGCACAAGTGGGTCACAGCAGCAGCGGGCATCTCTCCTCCCCTGCCAGCCAGCACCTTCAGCTGCCTGCGCGCCACTGCTGCTGGCAGCTTGTGCTAGAAGGGTCTGCGCTGAACTGGTTGATGCACAGGCACAACTACCCACTAACAACTCAAGACAGGACAGGGACAGGAGAAGGGACAGCGAGGGAAAGTAGCCATGTCAAGACCTTTCTGGGACTCACCATGGGTTTGGGAGGTGTACCTTTCTGTTAGAAACAGTGAAACAGCATTGGAAAGAGACCACGTCCTTTCACTCTCTTCTGCTAAAAGCTGGAAGTCATTTAAACTAGCAGGACATTGTGGCACAAGTACCTTTCTGCAGAAACCATCAGAGAAAAAGCTGTTGTTTTCCCCATGCAGGGGGGTTACGGTACTTTACCAAACCCATTCACCTTCCAAGTTTAAGGAAAGCCCCAAACAGGACCATTTGAAATACACACTTGAGAAGTTGCTGCTTTCCACTGCATAGTTCCTCTCCCAGAGAGAGCAAGAGTCTCAAGAGGGCAGCTCTCTGCCACCACCAGCCCACAGGAGCTGGTGTCAACCACTGCTGCAGTTTGAGAGGAAATACAGTCGCTACTGAAAGTTTTCAGACTTTGAGAGCATCTGGGCAATACTCTAAATAAAAACAACCACCTCTCCCTTACAGTTTGAGTTTAATGATCTTTGAAGCTTTATCAATGCTTCAGAAGTTGCAGCTCTGTTGCTGTCACCAGACAAATTGCCAGAGAAACTTTAAACACAGCCATACAGCATTAATGCTAAAAAGCTTTTCTCATCAACCAGCTGGGTGTTGGGGCTTCTACAGGAGAAGATAAGAGCAGAACAGGTGAACTGACAACTATTCACTTACAGCTACCAAAGTGCATAGGGTAAAAAACAGTTCAAAGTAAGGCTAGATAAACTATTCGCAGCCAAGCCTCTCATTAAGCTGGAGACATCCTATACCAATCTTCTCATTTTGGACACTGTGCAACTGAACATCAGCTTCAAAGCACTAACACAAACACAGTGACAGAAGTACCCAAGGAAATCAAGAGTGCATGGTAGCACCTCTATTCACTCCTCCCAGCCTACACATTAGTGCTACTTTAAATACAGAGGATCCCCTGTAAACAGCACAGTAAGAGACAGCATAACAAAACCCTAAGCACCTTATTCAAACCTCTTAAAATAATTTCATTAGGAAACCTTGCACAGCACATTACTGATGCAAGCCACCCAACGTCTTCCCAACTCACTTCAACCAGCATTTTTCCATTAAAAGAGCAGTTTTTCTACTGGAACAGCTTTGCCAACAAAACCCCTACCCAAAATGTCAATTAAGTGAACTGCTGGTTTTGTATGCTTTTGTCAGAAGCCTGAATGCCTCCAAGCTAAAGCCACCCAGTTTGCTGTGGCAAGCCTTACTGGGGACTTCATTAGCTGCTTTATGCCTCTCTTTTGTCCAAGGTCAGGCACTCCAAAGATTTCCTATGGCATGCCAGGGTCCTTGCCACTATGAGCAGAAGCCCATTGGCATTTTGGGACTGGTGGTCTGATAGAGAAGAGAAACAAGGGCGATTTCTCTCAGAGGCACTAGATAGCACTCAGTTTTAGGCTCAAGTTTTGATGCTTCCATTGCTTTTTTCTAAAACAGGATAGGAGAGCGTATAAGCTGAGCAGACCCTCCCATCTTCTAGTCAACCTTAAAGAGTATAGATCACAATGAATCATGCTTACCCCAAAAATGGTAGCACTCCCTGTAATCACACAGTACCAGCCTGCACAATCCAGTGCAAGTAACTCCCACTTTGTTTTTAAAACAAATGCTACAATACCTCATTATTTCATGTACAGTCTGCTTTATCTTAAGCATACACATTTTGTTTCTTCTCATAATTGATATGTTAATCATTAGCTCCGTGAGGGAAAGGCATGAGCAGTACTTTTCACCCGGTTTGGTATAAACTAAAATCATGACCTTAGGCTGTAGTGTAGGTACCAACTTACCTACCTGGGGACATCCCCATTCCTCACCCGGAAAGCAGGCAACGACGGTGCCTGAGAGCCCTCGAGCTCTGCAAGCCCTCCCAGAAGTCTTGCTTCATGTCACCGGTGGCCCTGGACCTTGTCTGGCTATTTCAGGTATGACATCCAGGCAGACAGACAGCAAGCAAAAGCCCACTTCAAGCAAGCCAAGGGGCAGGCTCAGCCAAGCAGTCAGCTGCCCAGGGAGAAGTGAGGTGCAAGCACCCCCAGGGTCAGCCCGGCCTAGCACCAGCCAGCTGTGGGGACTCTTTCCTCTTCCTAAGGCGAGAGGGCTAGGAGCATGAGAAAAACAGTAGGTCTTGAAGTTTACTACTTCTTTAGCTCCAGCTCTGTGCTAGTACACAGACCCACTCTGCATGCAAACAAGTTACACTCCTAGCTGCTGTAAGCTATTAGGCAAGGCCTCGAGCACATAAGAGGAAGCAGGAACAAGCAGTTCACCAACCACTGCTACTGCAGACCAAAAACTCTTCCCATGGTATCTGAATAGCTGTTTGCCATAGTAACAACTGTTAAGAGCAGAAGTATTAACTAATACCACAGTCGTCTTGTCTGGGAGGAAACATGCAGCAGAGAAGGGACCAACAGGCCTTTTCCCACATGTGAATAAAGTGGTTTTTATCACGAGCCACTTCTGCACCAAGAGCTTTGTTTTCGCTTGTCCAGCCAGCAAGCAAGAAGTCTTGCTTAAAACTGTGCAACACCATTTTAATAATAATTTCTTACACAGTTAAGTGCTGCCTGCAGTAGATTGCTAAGTCAAGTCAGTCTGTGCACCTGGTTCTACCCTCAAAACATTCTTACCCAAGTCGTTTGAAAGTCTTTCCGTTCAGGATGGAGGCCAGAGTCAGCACAAGGGTTAGTAGCGGCCAAAGAGTGCAGAGGTGACAGTGACAGGAAATCAAGTGTTTCTGAGCCACTCTTTGGGATGTGCACTCTAGGTCTGCAGACCCAGCCCCGGAGAAGGAACACCCGGCCCTGACCTCCCAGACAGCCACGTGTCCTGGAGTAAATCCCACACAGGCAGCAAGTATGGAAGAAGAGCTTGCACAACTGGTGAACAGGGACTGTAGGACTTCAACTAAAACTCTCATACTAGCTGCCAACAAGGCTCCTCTCTGCCCCAAGCCTCCTCCCTTGCCCACAAGACCTCCAGGGCAGAGCCTGGGCACAGATGAGATCTAACTCCCTTGGCAAGAAAGGCATTTAATTATTCTTTCTCCTCTCTAGGGATATTTGCTCACGCTTAACAGCTTCACACCTGTCATGTCACATTCCCTGGCCCCCCCAAATCCTTCCTGTCCAGAGGCTTTCACTGTATGCACAGTCTCTACCGACACCATATTCAGATTTCAGGAAATACCGTAGCACACTCCTGAAACAGATACCAGTCAGAGCCAGAAGGAAATACACTAGCCTACTTCCAAGCAAAAATCTTCCGAAGTTGCAAAATGCTCAGAGCAAGTTTCACAATCCCCAGCTCAAAACACAGCTCTACTGCCAGAGCCACCCAAGCAAAAATCAAGTATCAAGGAAACAAACTTCCAGTGAGTACAGCTAGTTTCACCTGCAAATCCCCTCTGCCACCAGACAGCTGCTGCTGACCCAGCCCAGATTTCAGCCTGGACCTAAGCAGAAGCGACTGATGTACAACTAGCCACACTGGTATCAGACCTGCCCTCTTCCATGGCTGCATGACTATATCCAGCAGGTTAGGAAAATTCCTGCCTTTCAGTTCCTGCAAGTCTGAGAAGCTCTTACGGTCACACTAGAGAGCTGTTTCAGCTTTCAGGTAGCTGAACAGGCAACACATTTCAGGGAAATTACCGTGCAGGCATGCCAAGTGAGCACTTTCCAGAGCCAACGTTGCACTGGCCACATTTCACGCAAAGGTAAAGTTGTTCCCCTCTCACACACTGCGTATGCTCCAAGCATGGGTTATGTCTGATCATAAACCGTGCAGAAGATTTTCTTGCAGCTAAGCTCAGGGCTGGGAAAGAGGCGAGTTTTCTCATCTGAGTACACAGGGATGGGATTCAGAGATCTTTGAGATAATGGAAACGATACTTATTGGCATTTATGGAGTATAGATGTGCCCAGGAAGGATTTGACGTCTCTAAAAAGCAGGGCTACAGGCGCTCCTTATAGGAGAAAAGCATACCTTATATAGCAAGTACTCAAGCCTCTGCAGGATGTCAGCAGGCATCGGCCAACTCTCCAAAGCACTATAAACCCCATCACACAGGTTTGAAAGTGCACAGGAGACATGTCATATAAGAAACCAGCTTCCCCCCAGCTCAAAAGTACAGTAATTCAGGGCTTCAGGCCCTTCAGTTTTCTTCTAGACTTGCAACAGATGCAGAGACATCTCCTAGAACTACAGAATTTGAGAACTTCCTCTAACATTTTTTTAATCAGTGAAGTCTTAATTTACTGTTAAAGCAAGGAGGCGTTTTCCACCAAGTCAACTGCAGAGCTAAGAACAGCACATTCCTCTGCTTGAGTCAGTGTTTTCATCGCAAATCAGCATCAGTCCTAGATTTAAACAAGACCTGGCTTGAAGGGATTTACACAGCACAAACTCAGTCTTAGAAGGGTCTTGCAAGAGTGTTCTGGGTGACAGACAGGAGGGACAAAGTCCAGTTTTAAAGCAAAGGGAACATGCCACAGTGAGTAGTCACTCAGGGTAGGTAGGAAGACTCTCTTTGAGCAGTCTCCCAGGGCTTGAGTACCACAATCTGTGCAGCACCTGCAGTGCTGGAAAAAGGCTTTACACAATTTGCTTCTCACCTAGGCTAGGTGCCCAGCTGATAAGCACTGTCCAGAACAGCAGCCTCATTTAATTTGGTCCACTACAGAGCCAGCCTTAGCCTCATTTAGCCAGTTTGTCTGAACCATATCTGAAAAGATACAGGACCTGAATTTGGAAATCCTTTTCTTTGCATCAGGCTCTTCTCAGATGATCCCCTCCTTGGGGGTGAAAAGCAGCGTAGGTGAGGTCAGACATCAGGCCCAGGACAGCACTGTTTGCCAGCAAACAGCCCCCACTGTTTGTGCAGTCAGCTGACATGAGCCAGGGACAGAGGGAGGTATGATATAGCAATCTTAGGGCAGAGAGACCACCAGGTTTTAATGCACACTACAGTATGAGAAGCAGGTAAGAGGACTACTGCCAAGTGAGATTTTTTTTTTTTTTTTTTGGCAGGACAGCAGCTGTTTGGAGTTGCAGGTCCTGAAGGTACAGTAACAGTTAAACTAAATGCTCTGACAGACTGCTTGAAAAGGACGTGCTTGAAAAGGGTCAATATACAGAGAGAAAGCCTGCTGGAATTACTACAAGCTGCCCTTCAAATAAACTTCTGCTGGGGAAGGCTCAGCTCAACACGGTTTGAGAAGTGAGGGGGTAACCACTGAAAGGCACCAGAGAGCCTAACCAGAGCGATTAGGATCCCCTCCTTTCCACACTGAGACCCACAAAGAGGAAAAATCCACCCCTCTAGTGGAAGGCAGTGACTGTATCTAGGTGACCAGTTTATTCTTGCAGCTGGCCAAACATTAGGAGGCAGGCAGCATCACTGTGACTATTACTCTTATCACAGCTGGCTTTGCTACAAATAATCAACTTCCAGAAATAAGATTTCTACCCTGTGCGTACAATAGGTCAAATGCAATACTGAGCTTTGTTTGCCTTCAGTTGGAAGGAAGGTTGCTGACAGAGCCTGGTTCCCTTTGGCACAGCATGGAATAGGTTGTTATGTATCAATGGCGGGGGGAGTAGAAATTAAGCTGGGCTAATTGCTAACATCAGCTAGTGCTTTCAAAATTAGTATGTCACTTCGTACTTTGGATCATTCCATTTCTTTTTAAAGCACGCCATTATCAACAGCATTACATTTCACTTCCAATTTACATAAACAAGAAAGTACCCACCAATCAGTCAGCAGATACTGTGGGTTCCTTATGCCAGTTGATACCGAATTATTCTATAATGAAAATACTGGTGGGGAAATTAGATATTGTCTGGAATGAGGTATTTTCTTCCTCCTAAGCAAGCCCCTGCTGCTCAAGAAGCCCCACCTTCTTAGGCCATGCTCCATGTAGGCACTGCACTCCTACTGCTGCACATTTCCCAGCTTTGTTCTGGTGCAGGCGACTTCCCTCTAGCTACCCAAAGCATTGTGTGACACCAAATGGCAGATCTACGGTATTCCAGGAACTCATGCCTGGACAGACTTCGTGTGGACGGACACAAAGACAGCCCTCAGTTTTTACAGCAGGAAAGATGCAGACAGAAATCATCACAAGTCAGTTCACAGAGCTAGGAAACTGAGTCAGATACCCTTAAGGGTAACATCCCTCAGGCTCAGCATATAAATTATCAGCTCTAAAGGTAAAGGTCGTTTACTTCTCGTGAACAACAGCCAAGTCAGTTATTAGCCCCTTCAAGATGCAAGAAGTGTTTTTTCTTTGGAGACTTTGCTATCGGTAGCCTGTGCAAGCCCAAAAGCCAGCTATCAAAAAAGCAAAACACAAAAACAAAACCATGGCCATGAGGTCTTCTGTGCCACCTCAGCAAGTCACCTAGCCTCTCTGGCTCACTGCTCCTCCACCTGGAGAAGAAACATATGCTTCAAGGCCTTTCATGCCCAACAGCATTGAGGTAGCTAGCTAACTCTGAGGGGGCGCAAGCTTGCACATGCTGGACTCCATCCACTCTGGGAGAAGGGACAAAGGAACACCATCTGCCATTATCAGCTGCAGTCTCCCTCTTCTACAATGGTGTAATACATGGGAGTCATATGGCTAACACCACTAAATCTTAATGTGTAAACCGCAAGCTGATTTCTGCAACTCAGACCGTCATCATGGCTAACTAATCCTACACAGACAGTCTAGAGTGGAAAATACTTATTGTTCTTGTTCTGGACTGCACCTTCCTCCAACAAGCCTTTATATACGTCCCCCTATTCAATGTCATATTGAAAAGATGACAACATCCTCCCTGTCTCACCTATTTCTAGCACAGTCATTGCTCGCTTAACATTAATAACTTTCTCTTTCAAGCCTAGATGTTACCTACCCTTGCCAAGCATGACCCCGACAAGAGGGACCAAACCCTGTCTGGGCTTACAGCTCCTGAGGATGTGGAAGAACGGGTGCTGCAGCTGGGAAGAAGCATGGCTGCAGCATGCACACCCTGCACAGGCGGCGTAACTCATGCCAGCGCCATTCAGCCTGAAGAGTCTGTCAACAGCAGCCTCTGAACAAGGCTCAGTGGTTCATGAGCTCTTCTGCAGCGTCGGTGACAAAACCAGTACTAAGTTTAAGCTGTTTCTGTGTTACATCTCAGATGCCACTTTCTGTTTAATACAGAGAACAAGCCATATGAGGTTTTTTCTTCTCCAAGGACCAGCTGGACAGGCTATATCCACTGCTACTCCACACAGGCCACAAATTGTTAGATTAACAAACTCTGTCACCATGAAATGCTACTTTACCATCAGATTTTGAGAGCTCAACAGTAACGATTTCCATCTGTGTGATCCACTCAAGACCAAAATATGCATAATTACTTCCACACATTAGCACACCAGCTATGATCCACAACATAAGAGCCCACTTTGCAGTTTGCCTACACAGTAAAATAACTTAAAGCATAAAATTTAAAGTATAGCAAATTTCCTAGTTTTCAACATGGACACACGTTTGTTCAGAAATACTAATGCTTACTACTAATGCTTACTTGGAGTAGCTTAATTCATTAGATTAAGCAAAGTCATCTAGGAGAGCAAAACATCTGCTCTGAAAGGAAGGCATCCACACAGTAGCTCTTCTCAGATAACTGCTTGGAAACACCACAAGAACTGACAAGCCACATTAAATCATGCCAGACCTGTAGGCAGACTGTAATGACTTGATTAAATTTAGACATCAATTTTTTATATTAGAGGTTCAGCCACACCAACAGATATATGGCATTAATATAACAGATTTTTTAAAAATTAGCTTTTTTAGGGACATCCATTCTACATTAGACACTCCTGGAGGTGATCATTAAGTAAAGCTTCATTGAAAGCTCTCCTGTTAAAGTGTCACAGGACAAAGATCAGGTTCCAGTTTGACAGACTGGCCAAAAAGGAGCAAGAGGAAAATGGGTGTTTTAACAGAGGAAGATCAAGAAAAAGGAAAAGCTTTTGCAGACAAACACAAAGTTATAGCCCTGACATCATTTTACACACATTAATAAATGGTTTTGTACATTACACCCACTTCAGCAAAAGCAATGCAAATTGGAGGCTCCCAAGGTGGGTTCAGGGACCACACATGGAAGGTAGTTCAAAGACAGGACTTGCCAGAAGCTCTTTGGTTTGTGTGTTAGGGTGCTGCTTCTGCAGAACTACAGTTGTGTTAGCTTAGGTTTAACAAAAACCCCATGTCTCCTGCAGCATAAGCCTGGGCTCTCAGTGAAAGACGCACTCAAACACTTAGCTACTTGTCCTCTCCAATTTCCCAGCCTACCTCTTTGTGCTGGTCCACAGGTTTGCAAGCAGAGCAGAGACCTGATCTGAGCAGAGGACGCTCAGTGTCATCAGTTACCTGATCCAGTCTGATATGGTATCCTTTAAGCCTCCAAGGCAGCAGATCTGGCTTCCACTCTCCCTTCAGCTTCTGCTAGCATATCGCTTTTCGTGGCTATAGCAGCAAAGCAACACTTGCACTAACCAAAGATGTTCTATATGGGAGACTAGGGATCCTGCCGCCCCGCCTCAGTACCAAGAAATGCCTGTTAGCCACCCCAAAACTACATGCATTTCCCAGGGAAAACCCTGATTACGCTTTGAGTCCATGTGCTGGTAGTGGTGGGAAGTATCGCCATGCTGCTGCTGCTTCCTTCTCAAAGGCAGACCCTTGAGGTTTCACTCTTTTACAGAGGAAGCTGAACTCATGACTTGCACTCACTCAGGTTCTTATTTACTCACACCAATTGTTCGCTGCTTATATTTGGGTCCTCTGGCCAGACCCACACCATCATATTCCTGACATCTTACATCAGCTATAAATCCAGGGATGCTTTTATATACACGGGTCCAGTAGTCCATATTTTAGCCAAGAATACTGGGAGGAAAAAAAAAAAAAAAAAAAAAAAAAAAGAGTTCTTGAAAATGTCCTCTCCACTGTTCAGCCTGTCCACCCATCTATGCCAAGTCTCCTTTGGATTCAGTGCAGTGAAAAACCCTTGCTGAGAACTTCAAGTTCCAGCTTCCCAAAAAATGAGGGCTTTGAAACGACTTCTGTCACAGTGCACTGCTGAGTCAGAGTAACATGAAGTGGTAGAGGGGCACAGCAGGCAGTTATCTCAAAATGCAGCAAATGTGTATAGACCTCAGTCCTGAACAGGCCCCAAGCGCAAGCACATGTTGTCCCAAGCCATGGCAACAACAGTACGTGGAGAACAACCTTAACGTGCAATGGCCAAAGACAGCTTTGCATAGTGGCAAAGGCCTTGGGGGAATCGTCTAAGTTCTGGCAATTTTCCAAGTGATGTCAGCTTCAATATCCACTTTATCAGCTGGTCTTTACAGCAGTAGTACCTGAAGTGGTAGTACCTTGCATAGCTGTAAAGCACTGACTTAGGTTTTGATTTGAGGTACGTGTTAGTCTCATTTCTTTCCACCCCAGGTTAGTCTGTCCATGACCATGCCAGACACACCCAGCACATACAAACCCCAAGTCTCCTTTCCTTCCCGAGAGCAGCTCCCACCTAAAGCATAGTGCCTGGACAGCACCCCTACAGAAGTGCTCCCCACACTCCCTCCTGCACGACAGCCGCTTTGGTAGCTCTGGCCACATTCTCTGCCACCCGAAGGCAGCCAGAACATATACAGATACTTAAGACTCTTCTCTACAGCTCAGGTCTGTTTGTGATATTCACTGCAACAAAGGAAGAGAGGCGATGATGGTTTCTGGCTTCCCAGCCTGGATGAGTATCTTCATCACTGAAGAAGCCTGAAAGAAGGTACTGGAGTTGGCATGACAGCATGAGTCCCCATGCTGACGGTGAGGGGCCAAGTACACCCCAGTGATGTACGAGTAGATATTTTACAAGCAAAGCCTGTGAAACACTGACGAGAATAAACTTGGTCTCTAGGCAAGTGTCCTTACCAGCAAGACAAAGAGTTACCAAAAAAACCCAAGCTAAATCCTCCTCTTTCAATGGGGAAAAGGCAGGGACCACACCCAACCTTGCCAGAATCCCAGAGTTGTTGAAGTTGGAAGGGACCTCTGGAGATCATCTGGTCCAGCCCCCCTGCTCAAGCAGGGTCAGCTAAAGCAGGCTGCCCAGGACCATTGTCCAGTCAGGTTTGTAGTATCTCCACAGATGGAGACTCCGCAACCCCTCCAGGCAACCTGTGCCAGTGTTTGGTCACTCCCACAGTAGAAAAGTGTCATCTGGTCTTCAGAAGGAACCTCCTGTATTCCGGTTTGTGCTCATTACCTCTGGTCCTGTCACTGGACACTACTGAGAAGAGTTCAGCTCCCTCTTCTTCATTCCCTCCCATCGGGTATTTATACACATGGATAGGGCCCCCGAGCCTTCTCTTCTCCAGGCTGAACAGTCCCAGCCCTCTCAGCTTCTACTCATAAAAAGATGCTCTGGTCCCTTAATCATCTTCTTGGCCCTCCTCTGACAATTCGAGCCTGCACCAAGCACTGCAGTGAGCCCCATGAGAGTAATGGGTTCCAGAGTAAGCCAGCATACCATACTGAGGTGACACGGCACACAGATGGACCAGCTAGCTGCCAAGATAAGTTACACCGTCCTCCTTCCCTTCTCCAGAAATCTGTGTTTTTCCACAGAACGATAATAGCTTCAGAAAAAAACAAAAGCCCAGAAATGATCCCTATTAGATCACTTGGACATATATTGATAGGCTCAAGAAAACTGATGCACATTAATTTGGTAGGAACTGTACATTTGAATATTACAAGCTTTAACTGTGCAGCCTTCAGCTGAAACTTACCAACCGAAACACAGGCAAAATGAGAGTTGTGGCAAATCTAAAGCCAGCAAAAAGCATGTATAACAACCTCAGCATAAGGATTCCCTTGAGGGATCATGTGGTGGTGCAGCCCCCTGGGCTTATCTGAGATCCCAAGATAAGCCCTATTGGGCTGCCATCTTGGTCACAAATGCAGTGACTTGGTGTCAGGCAGCCCCTGTCCACACCTGGGCTATCTGCTGCCTGAATGGTACATCAGGACCACCCTGGGATCTCAGGCTAAGCTCTATTGTGCTGTTATCTTGGTCATAAGTGCAGCAATGTGGGTGTCAAGCACTCTCTGTCCACACCTGGGCCACCTGCTGCCTGAATTGGAATGACTCAGCACAAATTGTGGCCAGAATGCAAAATACTGACCAAAGTCAGTCATCTCGAGATCCTATAAATAGCGACTCAAAAGGGAGACCTTTTGAGCTCTCCAGTCTCCCAGACCGCAGTGGGCTGCGTGACCCAGTATCTCCCCCTGAGCTGGAATGCCTCTCAGGATAGATTTCGCGAGGATTGAAGGATCGTCCGACGAGGATTTCGCAAGGACTCAAAGGCCTGATTCTGCAAGGTTCACTGACCGTCTGTTGATGAATGCCGGCACATAAAAGTGAGTAATTAGTGAAACTCACGGAAAGGGAAATTTTAATCACAGGTTAACCTCTGTGTGTGTGTGCAATTTGACTCAGAACGATTTGTCTGTGTGTGCGCGCCATCTGATTTAGAGCTGTTTGTCAGTCTGCCTGAGTGTGATTTGATTTAAACCCCATCTATGTGTGCAACCCTGCTGTAAGTTTCGGGTGACCCTTGCCATTCTCAAATCTATAACTAAGTCACTATTTTGATTGTAACAAATTCCATTGAATTGCTCTGTTAAATTGGCTGATGCTTAGGTGCTGTTAAGAATTATAGAACCTAACTCTGTGATCCATCTCAAAAATACTAATAAATCCTAAACTGCTGCTAAACCTAAGCCATGTTAAAAAAAAAAAAAATCACATTCACAACAGATCAGCGTTAACGATGTTCAGCAGGATCTTCCAACAGCCAGAGAACTGTTAGGGACACAACAGCAAAATAAAGCAGGAAAACAGGCTATAAATAGAATCACTACTTCAAACAAGTCTCCACCTCTCCCAGCCCCGTTAGGGCCAGATGCTGGTAACCATATTACTTCAAGGTCAGTATGTACTCATGCATTTGCAAGCCAGAAAGGGTCATGATTACATTGTACCACGGCTGCTAGGCATACCTGTGTTTTTAGGCCCATCTGCATACGCTGGTCCTGGAGGTGGAGGCGCATTTTGCCATCCATACTGGGGATAACCTTGATAACCTGGCTGGTATGGCCCAGTAGGTCCAGGAGGATAGCCTGGGTATGGGCCAGGAGGACCACCCGGTTGCTGTGCATAGGGTGGGTAAGGGGCAGTCGGGCCCGGGCCAGGGTAAGGTGGAGGATTTTCGTAGTTCATGGGGGATGCAGAATCTGTCCTGCAGAAGAAGGAAAACAAACAGAAGAACTGGTTTGCTTTTGTCTGCTTCATCCATGACCATATAATTCCCATTTCAGACTGCTCTGCAGAGGGCCCTACATTAAGTGTGAGAAACAAACCTCAAAATACCTGGTCAAGCAGTGAGTTTATTTTTAACGCTATCACAGGGGCAGAGACAGAGTTGAAGTGATTTCTTTTAAGTGACATGAGTTTAGCTCAGCAGCAGAGTGACTTGCCACTTTCCAGTCATGCATCAGCTAATCACCCTAAGACATTTAACAGTCTTGCAGCCACAAAGCAAAATCCTCTGCTTCCACTCATGATTAAATTGCTTTTAAGAGAGATTTAGAAGTGATTACATCATGTTTCTGTCAATATTAAAAAATAAAAACATGCAGAAATTCAGCCTGTTCCAGACACGTTTGATAGCTTCGACAGGAGAAAGAGTGAACACAAATGTCCATTACACTTCTGCTAATTGTTACAAGCATCTTGACCAGCACTTTGGAGCAAGACTGTGTATGAATAATTTCCTGATGACACTGTAACCCAGCACATTGCGTGTTCTCCCAGTAATATGCAACTGAATCATTAAGCAGCCACAAGCAGTCAGGACCTTGGGCTCAGTCTCATTCAAAAAGCAACATTAAAAACACCTCAGAGAGTTGATGTTCATAAAACCTATCTAATGTATTACTCATGGTACAGTCATCAAAAGACAAGACTGTCACAATAATGCAACTTTAATTAACCTCTAAGCAGCATGACCAAGCATACCATTTCTTACGTTAAGTTTCTAAAGCTTCTCCCTGTTTGAGAAACCGAAGTGTCCTTAATACCATGTGTTCAGGAACCATCCTGACTGAAGCATCTGTACGCTGCTATTTCCTTTTACCATTACAGGGTGCAGAAGGGTCACCGTTTCCCCTGTGCTGCATACCTCCTCCCACACACCACAGGCTTCAGGGAGAAATACCAGGAGCATGATTTGCCTCTGCTGAGACTCGCTGCTGCCAGCATGGAGCAGGAGAGGCTGACAAGCAGGATCCTCATTGGATGGTGTTGGAAAGTGCAAGCAGCTAGGCTAGACTGACCTGGATGCTCAGCACCCACTCTTGGGGATGTGCAGATTTTGAGTCCAGAGGAGACCAGTAGCACATCTAGACTGAGCTCTGGTGTGACGCAGATTAAAGAATTTCACCTTTGTAACTCCATAGCGAGCCCAGAGCAGTAATCTGCTGGGCAGACACCAAGTGAGTCAAGCCTCTGGGGCTATGTTTAGCTGCTGCAGTCCCTGACAGTGTTGAAGTAAGCTTTGTTTGTTTACGGCTTGCTATTTCATCACCTCAGAGAGTGCTGACTGTCCCTCCCCAAGGAAGGATCCCTAGGCTCTCTGCTTATTTACACGTTACTCCTGCCTGAACATCGCTAGCACAATGCTCACTGCTGTACAGGCACCATGGGGCTCTCCCACGCACACAGCCCCATTCCACTCTCTCAGTAACAGCCAGTCTGATCACACACGATGCTCAGGAGAGCACTGCAGACTCAAAACGACTCCAGAGGCGCACTCCAAGGGAACAGGGCTGACATCCCTCTCACGATGACATGAGAAGCCCTTCAGTCTTGGCAGGCTGGGTCTTCCCAGGCCTTGCCAGCCTGCAGCTGTCATTCACCTGAATTCATTCTAACGCTCCTCTTGCTGTGCAAGCCAGACACAGTCCCAGTTAACTGATGAGGCAGTGCTGTTACCTTTCAAATGATCTCTCTTAATGTCTTTGACAAGAGTTTTAACTGTTGTTAAATGTTAAATTTAACATTTAATGTTAAAGTAATGTTAAATTTAAATGTTAAATGTTGTTAATGCCAGGGATTAGAGGAATTTTTTTTTTTCCATTGCCAGGCCAGCCAGACTGCTTAACTGCTCATTAAAACAGACAAGCACAATGTACATTTAACTTGAGGCTCTTTAACCACCATACTGCACTGCAACGTCTCTAGCAACTCTGCAGCAAGGAAATTCTCTCTTCAGAGAGACAGTGAAAGGCAGGCAGCAAGCCCTACAACTCACTTCAATGCAACAAACTAGAGAATTGGGACATAATGGGTCACTAATGTCCATCTAACCCAGAAAATCATCCCAAAATAGCAGCCAAAAGCAAGTTCCCAGGGAAGAACAAGGTCAGAGTGAGTGCATGTGTATACTTACATACTGTTGCACATGGCAGGGTAACCATTTGGTGCCTGAGCCAGACAGGGCCCAGGCAACCAGCAGACCCCTGTGAACTTCCCCCAAGTTTGCTCAGCCTCCCTGTGAGCTGGCCTACAGCTGCAGGGCCCACTTCTGGTACGAGGGGATCCAAAGGTCTGCTGCGTGCCTTGTGGAAAACTGCCTCCTGCCCCACCGGGGTGACTGCAGGAAGTAGGGATCTGCGGCCACTCTCCTGAATTTAGGGATTCACCAAACCAGGCAGGAGGCATATGGGAACCCCCATTCCAGGCTGAAGAGCCCCAGCCCACTGTCTGCTCCTCAGGCAGAAGCCAGCCCCTCCACCCACCTCCCCCTCCTCTGAGCCCCTCTAGGTCTGTTCTAGGCTGTAAGTTGGCATCCTAGATACATATATATGTGTGTGTATATATATATACACACACACAAGGTATTCAAAGGCAGCAAACCGCAGAACATGTTTTTTGTCGTTAAACCTTTCCTTAAGAACCCCCAGGGCTCAGCTTGCTTTGGTGATCATTGCCAAGCTCCACCAAGAGTCACATTCATTACGTTGGTTTTCCAAAGCCCTCCTACCTAAGAGGATGATCAGCTCAGCCCATCCTTTCCAGTGAAGTCCAGTCTTCCCTTCTGTCCCTTCATATGCAGCATCAATTCATTTACCTACATTCAATATCATTGCCATTTTAGTCCTGTAGCAAGGTTTCAAGGATGTTGCAATTCTTCAGTTGGCTGTGAACTCAAATTCAGGCAACGGATAACTTAAACTCAGCCATCACACTGCTCCCTTGCCACAGGCACTTGTGCTGGGATCCCTGGGGGCCATCCTCCACCATCAGGGCTGGCCATTCGCTCCCTTCCCTGTTCCCTTTGGTACCCAAGCAGGGAGCCTGCCTGCTATCCTGTGGCTGCCTGGCTTCTGTACAAGTACCCAAAAGCCCTTTGGAGAGCTGGTACAACTGCTGGTGGAACCACACGGGTAGAAAAGCATCTCTGCAGAAAAGTCTGAGATGGGTATGAGCTATACAAGGCTGTACTTGGTAAAGCTTAGAAACCACTGAAAGAGTATGGTAATACGAGAGCCTGGCTAAAACCAACAGCCACGGGGGATGAGTAAAGAAAACTGCACATCAGCAGCTCTGCAGAAAAGTCTGAGAAACCAGACAGAGGGAGTTAAAAATCCAAGTCTGACAATGGCTTGAGCAAAGAGGGAAATGGTGGCATAGGGAACAAGAAAGAAATACCAGTGCTGTTAGCCATGTCAAAACAGTTTTTGAAGAGGAGGCAGGTTAGGAGTGGAGCTAGTAACTGAGCTTCTGCCTGTTAATGCAGGAGAGGGACTGAAGAGAAAACTGGAGAGAGTCTACTAAAAGCCAGACAGATGCCTGGGCAGAGACCTCAGAAGAACAACAGAACAATGGAAAAGATGAAGAATGAGATTAAGAAGGGCATATTCCACCAAGACAAAAGTTACTTTTCCCCTCAAAGTTGAGGGTAAAGTAACACAACTGAGATTAGGCAAGAAGTAAAAGAGAGCATCCAGCAAGAACAGTTTCAGCAGCAACTGTATTGGAGATTTATCTGGGATGAATGAGACGAGAAAACTCCTAAAGAATTTATCAAGGCATTCAGCAAACCCAGGAGGTGGCTGTGGAAACCAGGTCCTCCAGAGGTCCTAAGTACTACCTCTGTCCTCTCCCTCCCAGCTCCACCTCAACTGTGAAGGTCAGCCTTCTCGCAATGGTCTTTGTCCCCAGTGACATTCTCAGGAAGAATTTCTCCTTGTTCCCCACTTCCACTATCAGTTACTGCCACCGTTCCCTAGCTGCCCTTTTTGAACTGTGTGACAATATATTTTCCTCGTTCTCATGAACTCATACATGATTTCACATGCTTACTAGCCCTCTTTACTCACCTGGGTATGTGTTTGCAAGGCAGAGCCTTGAATCATTAAGCAGATACTTCTCAGAGACATACTTGAGCTCCTAGTCAAATGCATTAGCGAGCTCTGCTGTGGGTTCTCACCCCAACTAGTAATTCCATGTGAGCTGCAACCAAGACCAACTCCTATGAGCTTGCATCAGGGCTTGTATCTGTGGGTGTTCCAATGAGCACCTCTCAGAGACAAAGCTCAAAAAAAAAGAAGCCAATCCATCAGTAAAGCCCTTTGTTTTTCATGGCACTGCAGAAGGTCCATCAGGAAGAGCCAGTACAGCACTGCACAGTCTCACCCGATATGAAACTTCATTTAGCACTAAACCCAGCAAATGAAGAGATTTCCTTGATTGTCACTAAGCATTTGCCCTATCTGTTGCTGGTTAATGATAGAGAAATTACTAGTCCACCTGAAGAGAATGACAAAACATGTTCCTACTCCTTTCCCCCCATTAGTAGTACTTCTAAGAGGTAAGTTTGTTAATATATCATTAAATTTCCTTAAGCTATCTTCAAATTCCTTTGTTCCACACTGCTGAGCAAACATAATTTCCCCTACCCTAACAGAAGGGGTTTATTTTTAAACAAGCAGCTTACCATACCCCAAAAGGCTACACCGTCTCTCATAAGGTCTGCAAAAAAGAAATCTCTGAAGTAGGAGTATGCACACAATATATCATATAGAGAATATATATAGCACTATATGTGCATGCATATATACAGACACACACAGAGATATCAATATGCAAGAACCACCATCCTATGTGAGAATGTAAGTCCCTCTACATCTGTAACCTGTCTTTGACTAAGGCTTAGCAAAAGGTGCAAGTACAGAACTATGATGCTTTGTATACACTATATATATATATTTTAACCTGTCCATTTTGGCAATCAATACACCCTAGAGACACAAATTTCATCATTAAGCTTTGAACTTACTGCCTCATACAAGGTCAGCATACCAATGCAGCTGTTACACAACTAGTCGGTCACTGCTCCTGACTCTCCCAGCACACTCATGAATTTATTATCCTTTTTTCTCCAGGCACCTCTCCTGAGCTGAGGACTCTCTGCTTCTACAAAGCCCGTCCTACTCCTTGGTCATTCTTGCCACCCATTGCTGTGCCTTTAGTTTTACCATTTGTCTGAGAGGGAGCAAGGAGGCTGCATGAAGCTCTGCTGCACAGTGCTGCAGCAGTCTTCTGCTTTCTGTCCCTTTCCTAGCCCAGTCCCAGGACAGCTCTTGCCATACATCAAGCCAAACACAGAGCTCAAGCTGTGCTGTACTAATTGTAACTGCAAGGTCCTTCTGAGTGGGAATAGCTCACGTAGAGCCTATCATGGCACATGTACGGTTAGGACAGATGTCCTCAAACACACTGCTCACTAAAGTGCCAACACACAGTCTCTTCCACCATTTCACCGACCAGGTATCAAACTCTTCCACAAGCCTCTGAAAACAGCCTTAGTTTCAACCTGGGAAAGTCTCATCATAAGCTGCCACTTATTTACCCCTTTTTACAGATCAGTGCATGGTGGATTATGAATCAAGTGAGATCTACCTTTACCCCATCTATGTTTAGGAATCACTAGGAAGGATTTTTTTTTTTTTTCCCTAAACTAGGAAAAAAGAAATCGGTAGCTTCATTTAGATATCTGACCGCCATCTCACTTCACAAGAGCAGCCTGCAGCACAGAATGAGGGCCTGAACAGGTAGGACTTTTGGGCATAATGTAACATGATGCAGGAAAACAACCAAGAATGAGGGGAACAAGGGAAAGCACGATGGAAGGAAAGCACGATGGAAGGAAAGCTCTTCTGTTAGCACAAGTGGTTCCCAGACAAAGAGCCTTCACACCCTGCCAAGAAGACCCAGTTTCACCGTTTTCCCTCCTCCAAAAGGCCACTTACAAGGCTGGCACTCCCAAGCGTCTCTTCTGAGGTCAGCATAATTCTGGCCTTCAAAGTGACTGGAGACCAGTACGAATCTGCTTCTATCTGTTGGCACTCATGACACCTTGTTATCTTGGCAAAATTGAAAAGAGCATGCATAGAAGAACCATCTGCACTTTTACACAGGTGTTCACAGCTGCTAATCCACCTGCAGAGAAATGCCAATCCCTACAGACAGCTGCCTGCAAGTCAGATCCTTCAAATGCAATCTCCTATGCGACTGAATCAATTCAATAAAAAGCTGTGTATGTGGGGAGAGATAACAATCTAATCCAGGTACTGAAATAGGGAACAGTGAAAGAAATAGCCCTCTGAAAACAAATAGGGGCTTAATAAATTAAAAAAAACAACGCCGATCAGCAGTCTGGAACACCTAGACCCCCCCCCACCCCCCAAAAAAACCAATTAGATTTTAGTAATTTAAAGGCAAGTTGTTTGTTTTTAGGACAGCAGAACAAGCACTGCACCTCATTCGCTGCTCTAGTCAGGAAGAATCACATTTTGGGCATGTCAGATATTGATTCAGCTGGCCTTTGCACAGATGAAGGAGGGGATGGTGAGAGGCACAGATCCCGAGAAGGGCAACTGGGGCACGCTGATGTAACCCACCCCTTCCAATGCCTGCAGTGCTAGGAAGTAGTTTTCCAATACAGAGCTCTAATGGAAAGTGTATTTAACATCAACAATCCAGCTCCTGGCAACCAGCCTAGAATTTAAATTACATTTCATATGAACAATATCCAAATGAAAAAAAGCACAAATGGCTTTTAAATGGCACTGGTTCTGTGTTTCCCTCTCACCAGCTTCTCTGCAAACTCCATTTAGTGATTGCATGAAACGTACGTTAAGGATAAATTGCGAGAGATTCCCTACTTGCTCAGTTCGCTTCCAGGAAGAGCCTCCTCCCAGGTTTGCCCACCCACTTCACCAGGCAGCACCATCAGCCTAGAGTAATAGCTGAAGGAGAGCTGCACAAGAACCGCACCCACCTTTTCTGACAAAAGCTGCTCAAAAGTGGTTTACTTCTCAAAATGCAGGTCTAGGCAGAAATGAAAAGCCCAGCTTCATGCTATCAAAGGAAAAGCTAAAAAACACTGCTTTGTTCAAACCCATTTCCCTCAGAGGTCTCCAGGGCTATGGGATACTCCACGGTCATTAGGAAGATGTGCGTTTCCTCACCTTTATTTGAGTGGCTGCCATGCATTTCCTACACAAAAAAACCTCAGCTGCTGTTCTGAGTGGCTGAAGCCACCAGATCAGGCAGCACCACAGAGTGAACAGCAGTGGTTTGGATGAACAGGCTTTTACCCTTCCGAGTTCCTGAGCCAGGTATTCCCTCCGAGCCCTCCAGAGGTCTGAAGTCTGTGTCTGTGCAAATGGAGAGCATACCTGATGCGCGAGGCTGACACTTGTGTCCCTACAAACTGTCCCACCTTTCCAGTCCCATCATCTGTCCTGGCTTCTTGGCAAAACCATGATTGATATGCATGTTTCCAGGTGATTTTGGTTTCAAAAACCAGGGGTCTGATCAGCTCTAAAGGGCCTGTAGTCATGTTGACAGTATTTGCCTCAGACGCAACATCCTTTATAAAGCTTCACAGTCACAGGATATGTCCTTGCTGCTCTGTCTCCACAGAACTCTCTAACAATGCAGCCTCATGCCCCCACAGGTTCGAATGCCAGGATTTTCCTTCTGCAGACAAACTTCAATGGCTCGTCAACCATTATGAACATATAAAACCTCTTCAGAAATACTACACATAACTTACTGCCTACTTTTCCTGCTTGCAATGTGCTGTCCACCTACATGTTCTGCATGGCAGAAGAAAAGTATGAAGCTGAAATAGCTGCCTGTGTAGTTCCTACAATAAAAGTGTTAGTGAAAAAAAAAATCCAATGCTCTGCTACTGTTATTACATGAACTGCACCCTTATAGGGAAAAATGTTCAAGTTTTTCAGACATCTGATGAAAGGTTTTAAGAACACACAATTTAACACCAGAAACTAACAATTACAATGCCAGGAAGTACCACAGCACAGCCCCTCTAGTGTTATAAGCCAAGGCATTTGCTGCTGACACACCAGCTGAGACTCTGCCCAGTTACAGAAGTGCCTGTGGCAAAATGTACGAAAAAGCAAAGCCCTTTACACAGAAATCACTGCAGATATGGGCACTAACACCCTGGTTTCAGGTTTTGAATAATTCTGTGCGCACTGCTTTTGTTCAAGTCTTTGTACAATGTGCTACATTAGATACTTCCAGAAATACATATTTTGTTCTTAAAGGGTTGTATTATGACAGTTTTAAGGTGAAACAAATACCAAAAATCAATGAAAACATCTGATTATCAAGTTAAACTAGACCCTGCAAATACTAGTTAAAGAAAGAAGCTTTGTTGGTCCAACTGAGAAGAGAATGTGAAACAAACAGTATGACTGGCAAGAAAATTAATAAGCGCAGTTAATACATTCATATGTGTTATTCAGATGGTGTTCTGGCAGCATCCCAGCAATGAAACAGCAGTAGTCTTTCACAATAACCTCCCCAGCTCTGATATACTGACGGATTTAGTGGAAGATACTACCCAGACTACGTGATCATTTTCTACCGTCTCAAGCAAGAAACGCACTGAAGGGCAGCATACAGCTTCTAAGACACAGTAAAGTCAGTGTATGCAGACAGAAACACACGCATTTTCTACAGCTAAGATCTCATTACTCAGAAAGATATTTTTGTGACAGGCTGGAAAATGGAATGAGATAAGAGACTTTTTTTCCTCACATTTCCTCACTTTTTCTGCTTTTCCATGTCCTACATGCAGTTGTAACATGATGCTTTACTTTGCCTGTAGGGCATATGCAAGAATCTTTTAATGGCTGCTTGTCATAGGGCACAAGCAAGTACCTCTGATACCAGTTGTCATGAAACCAAGAAAGGCTTTGCTTTACTCTGTCAGAGGTTGAAGAAAAGCTACTACAATTCAGGGCACTGCCCTCAATAGCTCATGAGACCAAATAAAGCCACAACAATGCATTATAATGCTAATGTGGAAACATATCTTTCTGATATGCAAGTGAAAGAAATGGCAGCTTTTGTTTAGTACTGGTGGTGCCTGGCATAAGGAATACAATAGACCAGACATTTCCAAGTAGGTGCATTCCCGGAAGTCCCCTGTAACCATGACAGGCCGTCCTGATGGGCCGTGGGCAGGCACTGAAGCACAGCACAGCTTCCTCTCCAAGAAAGCAGTGCAGTGGCAGCAGGAATGCACACACGCACTTCCACATAACCGGGTCCTGGCTGGGAAACGCTCTCTGGGATATGACTGTGGAGGGTGGCACAGCATGCACCTGCCCTGCGGCACGGGTGCTAGGCCAAGCACTTAATCCCAAAGTCTGGAGCAAGGCAACCTCTCCCATCCTGAGGCAAGCAGCCTCAGAAGCTCCCAGGCTGCCTTGTGGGAAGCCAAGCTGCAGCTGGCAGGATGCCAGACCTGGCAACATGGACTGTCTGCTTGAGTGACTCAGGCTTCTTGCTATCTTCGCCTATGCCCAAAAATTACAGAGTGCTATTTTCTACTCATTGAGCCATACAGTTTCAGTTCAGAAACAGGAAGTTGAGAAAAACACAATACACAACTGAGAGACTAGAAAACATCAATATCAAAGGCAGGCATTTGAACCCTGCTCATTCAAGTCTTCAGTTCCCACTAGAAGTTTTCATGGCCCCCTTCTATGCCTACAGCCACGCCACAGGGAAATCATGAACACGTTAACAGGAGAAATGCAGACCTGTTTGTTGAAAATCCAGAGTTACACAAGCTTGCTCTGCCCTCCTAGAAAAAAATTAAGTAACATATTAATCCGATCATGCACAGAACTACCCTGAAAACAGGCAGCTCCTCTGTTTACCATAAACACAGCCCTCCAGGTAATTCTCCATCATCCCACCACAACGCTATGAGTAAGAATGTCACTGCTTACGCTTACAGGAACACCTGTTTTTTTGAGCAGCAAGCCACTGCCAATTTTAGATGTAATATGGACCTGGGGGGACACAGGGCAGCAAAACACTGGAGCTCTCTCCTCTAACTGACACTGGGGTACCACCTCACAGGGTCTGCTCAGCGCACATCAGAGGCCCCCACCCATGTCGGAGCCACTCATTTACAGGACATTCTCTTCCCCTCTTCGGCCTCTGCAGCGAGGACACCCACCAGCCTCTGCAGATTATCAGTTACTGCTCTCAAACCGTTAGGAAAATGACAAATCAGTATTTTAACAAAGATGGCCTTTATAGTACATGAATAAGAGGCAGAGTGTAACACACTTAGTGCTGAAGAAGTTTCAGTACTTGGTAAAAACACTATTCTGTGCAGTGCAGAAGATTATTATCCAACATGCACACTAATTCCTGACCGTCCCCAAAAAGCACTGAAATATGACCACTAAAATGTATCAAGTCTCAATGTTTTCTGCCTCCTCCTCAGTCTATCTGATATAATACTATTCTTATCACCCAGTATTTCTAGGAAGAGTCAGTCTTTTTATTAAAGCAACTGATCCAGTTGAAAGAAAAATACCCATTTTCCGGCACAGCAGCACTTCCCACACCTTGTATCTCGTCACTATATTCATCATAGCACAAAGCTGCTCCACACAGTCATTTTATCTCACCCCACACTTACTACCTTACCAAGACTTACCCTACTTAGACAATCAGGTTGAACCTTCTGCTCACACAGGTCTCATAGCAAAGGTGAAAGCACCAAAAACAAAAGGCATTTTTCTTTTTTTTCCTTTCAGATAGAGCTAAACATGAATCTGGGATGACTGGGACAGATCCTGGCACTGCCCCAGACAGAGAGGGTCTCCCTGCTGCCAGAAGTGGCTGCCAGAACCATGTGGCAGAGGAAAGGAGGCAAGTACTCTCCTTTCCTTATTCTCCTATTTCACCATGACATTTAATTATCCAAATGAGGTCTCCAACAGCTATAGGAACAGGAAATATAAATCCAGGACAACCATAACAGCTTTTAAACACACGATGCAGCATTATTTTTACTCAGAGAGTGCTAGCATACCTCTTGCTCTACACTAAATAAGCCCATTAGTATTAAACATGCCCATCTGCTTTGAGCAGATGCCTACCTTCCTCTTTTCCCCCCACGTTGCATAAACAATTGCAGCCGAGCAGCACTGCTCCCTGACACACAGGGCAGGGCTGTAAAACCCCACAGCCACCTTGCTCCCTGCAACGAAAGCTTGAAAAAGTTTAAAGCAACTTTTTGAAAACAAAAACGTTGTTAGAGCTGGCAGACAGGGAGAGCCACCCCCAGGTCAGCAGCACCGCGGCCCAGGCCTGCCTGGGGGACTTCATTACAGATCCACCCTCCTGCTCCAGAACAGCATCCACCTGACACGACACCTTGTGGGCCCCTGCCACCACAGCAGCCACCAAACAGCTAGCCTCCCAGAGGTGGGACGGGTGCCTCTCTTCACCCCGAGATGCTTTCCTCCTCATCCCCCTCAGAGCAGCAACCCTCACCACATTCCCCGCGACAAGGGCCCCACGTCCCAGTCCCGCTCCACAACCCATGCCTCTGCCCCCCAGCGTCCAGGCTCTCTCCCGCCCGCACGGGGCCCTCCTTGACCACCAGCCCTCACTGCACAGCTGGGGCAGCTCAGCCCCACAGCAGGCTCACAGCTTCCCCCGACACGCGCTGGGGTACAGGCTGCTCCCGGCCCCACACCTCCTCCACACACACCCGCGCGGGGTGCCGGCTCCACACCCAGCTCACCCAGCCCCTCACGCACACCCGTGAGGACTCCCAGCCGCACGCCCAGCTCTGCCGGCCCCATAGGGGCTTCCCCCCCCGCTCGCTACCTCACGCGCTGCCCGCCTCGCGCCAGCACCTGCTGCGCACTCCGCGACGGGCGGTGACGTCAGGCTCAAGGGGTGGAGCCCCCGCCCCACCCCTCGCTGAGCGGAGCCTGGCGCGGAGGGAGGGGTGATGAGGAGGGTGCGGACAGGTCACAAGCCCCGGGCCCCGCGCCCCTCCTCTGGGGGCGTGGCCAGAAGGGGGCGTGGCCGAGCGCAGCGCCTCCTGGGGCCCAGCGGTCCGTGAGGGAGCGGCGATCGGTGGGATTCGTTTCGGACCGGCCTCGCAGCCGTCCTCACCCGCCTGCCCGGCGGTCCCGGCCTCTGCGAGGTGACCGGCCGCGGGGGAATGCGCGTCTGAGGGGCGTGAAGTAGAAAAGGGCTCGCCAGGGCCACGGGGCTCCTGTCCCCTGCCCGTCCCAGTAGCCGCAGGGAGCGGGTGCCTGCCCCTGGGAAGTGGGGACCTACCGAAAATTAAGCCGAGCGAGGTCTTAGAAGGGGAATTAAAAGAGTGACGTGCAGCTGAGTAAGAGCAGAAGAAGGAAAGAGGAAGCAAAGGCGCTGCGCAGAGATGAGGTCAAGGTGGAAACGAGGGGGGCTCATCCCCCTGAAATTAAACGAGGGCTCTGTCTCAGCCCCCGCTGAGGCTGTCGGCAGGTGCAGACAGGGCAGGCAGCAGCAAAGGGATGGTTGGGGTCAGTGCTGGCAGCAGCGGGGCTCAGAGAGCCTCATCAGTCAGGGAGTCCCTTGGGAACTGCGGGGTCTGCAGCCCCCCCGGACGCCTCCGGTCTCGTTCGTGTTCTCCGTGGGGGCACTGGTGCTGAATGGGACACGCAGGCCAGTGACACTGGTCTTCACACAGCGCCTTGTTGCCTTCTGCTGATAACGGGAAATGTGCGTAGGAGAAGCACAGAGACTGGGAAGGCATTTACTCAGGTTTGCCCAGAAAAAGTAGGTCAGTGACACAGGTCAAAGTATTAAATTCCCATTCCTGCCCTTGGCAAATGACCGTGACTCACGGTGGTGACCGGTGGCAAGGGGACAGCCATTGCCACCCACAGAGGGACGCTGTGCCTGGCAGGCATGAGGTGGGGCTGGGGGCTGTGGTGGCATCTGCGGCTGGGGGATGGTGGTGATCCACGGGGAGTGGAGGGGTGTGATCCCACTCCTGTGCTGCTGTGTGTGCTGAAATCAGCTTCCTTTTCCCCTTCATAGATTAGTAGATCTAATCAGGCCAGTTTAATACTGGGTTCCTAACGAGGCTCAGCCAGGAAGAAATTAAATTAGTTATATGACATGCTGTATTCATGGGCAAGAGAAGAACAAGATACACAGCTACTGCTGCTCTGTATGAAGAATGCAGCACCCTAAGTGCATTCTAAATGAAACCTTCTGGCTGATGGGACGTGTGGGAGACATCAGAGAGCCCTTTCCAGGCAGCCGTATGCTCTGGTGGAGACTGCGGTTACCTGGATGCAGGGAGTGACTTGCCAACCCACCGTTCCGCAGCCACGCTGCCCTCCTCGCATTTGGCAGAGCCTCCCAGGAGGCAGTTTACGCCACAAAATGGGAGAAAACTAACAGAACAGAACAAAACAAAACAAAAAAATCCTCTGGATCATTTTGTGCCATGCCAGTGAGTCCAAGTGACTCATGCAAAGGGCGTGAGGAATGGGAAAGCTGGTGCAGAGGGGCTGAGGGGAAGGCACTGCATACGTGGGCACAAGGAGGGGCTGCTGCTCCTCTGCTGTGGAAGCTGCAGACTAATTCCTTCACGCGCAGCTTGCTTTGCCCTACAATATAGTTTACGTATGCATTTGTAAATGGTACTGTCTGGCAAAGGTACCTTGCAGCAGACACAATATACATTGTTCCGCTGGTTAACATTAAACTTGTCTTGGTCCTTTACTCCAGTGCCAGTGGGCACACACTGTTGTTTTCTTAAACATTAACTGAGAAAGCAGCTTGAAAAACATTGCTTGGCTTCATTAAAATCTTAAAATGACACTTGATACTTAAACCTCCTTGTTACCCAGTTTGCACATACTTCAAATATTAATGCAGTCCAGGCTTTATCACTCTTATTACCCCTCCAACAGAAATTACATATTAATTTCTAGGTGCAGATATCTTTACTGTACCCTGGAAATGAGGCTGGGATGTAATGCCATACAACAAATTGGGATTTAGCTCCTACAAAGAAAAGACAAGCCAGCTCTCCCCTGGGACGAAAAGAGGCAGGTCTCCTGCTGAGCAAGGACACATGGAGGGTACATTCACCCAGTTTCCATCAGGTGTGTTAGCACATCCCTAGAAGTTAGCTGAGAGGCAGTGAGAGCAGCCCAGAGGTGTTACACGTGTAGAACTAATGGGATCACGTGAGCTCCCACACTGGCTTCACTATGCACTTTCTTGCGAGTGCGATGTGCCAGTACTGAGTTGCAGCCAGGGGCAGAACACTCCTGAGATACACTAATGTGATAGTTTGAAAACATTGTCCGAGATGCTGGAAGACAAACCGGCTTTTGCACCTATGAAACCAGTCCCCTTTGCACTTTTCTTTTACCGCTGATTTTCTCCGTTGCTTTCTCCTCTTCCCTAATATGACCTACCATTATTAGCAGACTTGGGAAGGGAGGTGTGAATCCTGTTTACTGGGAAACCTGTACTGCCTGGAAACTCTGGTTTAGCAACATTTATCTGCCCTAGCCTTTGCCACACCTGGTAAATGCAGTGGCTCTATAATCACAGCTTTTGTCTTCGGTGTTTACTTTTTTTCATTCTGATTGCCTGAAAGACACAAACCATAGGGAAGGACTTGACCTTGCAGAGGACGAATGCAGAAGCTGGACCTACACAGCACATCAAGCTGCAGAGAAGAGGTGAACTGTAAGAAGGGGAACAGCAGAGTGCAAGACCATTGCCCAGAGGACTTGCCATGGTTGTTTGCCCCCATTCTTGCCGCCTTTCGCACCTCTTTCCACACAGTCATGTGGTTAAACCTGTTGCAAAAGCCTCGTGAAACACCCCACTGTCTTGCAAGATAGTTATGTGAGACTACAGGTTGCAGGCAAGGCAGGGCAGTTTTGCTGGCTATTGGTTTTGGCAGAGGTGTCTGCTGGGCAGAAGGGATCGGGGAGGAGACGTCCTCGTCCTTTTCTCTGTGACAGCTGAAGAGATCCCGGTCCGTCCCCACACTCCCACCAGCCTTCATGTTCGTTCCTATCACATGCCAGCGCCTCCGCACAAAAATATGCTTTAGGACCTTGTGGGCAGATCCAGGATCGATATGTAACACCACAAAATGAAAATGCTGCCTGGGAGGATAAAGTCAGTGGATCTGCACTGTGTGTGCTGAAATCCCAAGGCCTGCCTCCAACAATGGTCTTTCTTACACATCGCCTGTACTATCAGGAAAATTTTCTGACTTGCTTGATAGGTCCATAGTTTCTTTCAGGGACACAGGTGACTTTAGAAGGTGGTATTTGTCTGCCCTGCCAAGAGCTGTGCCTGGGTGTCTGATACAAATCAAATGAGCGCTGCTGGATCTGGGAGTGGGTAGGGCTGGTAGTCTTGATGGCAAACCACGGTCCTGTGAGCAGAGAAGCAGCAGCAACCCAGGCTGCAAAACTCACGTGTGAAGTGGGTTGCTGCTGTGCTGGCTGGTCCACCTGAGTCACACGACTTTGGCATGATGCTGTTGAACAGATACAATGTCCCTTCGTGTCTTGCCAGCCTCATCTGGGTGAATCTAAGCCCTGCACTCTAAAAACTGGCTCTGCAACAGAGAAGTTGTGGTTGTTCATCCCTCCTTCCTCAGGATGGGTTCTGGTGTGCCTCCCGCTGACTTACCAAACCCTCCAACTGCTCCTTGTCTCAGTTGCCCTGTCTGGTGGTGAAATGGAGTATTACTGGCAGCATCTCCCTCTCCCCCTCTTCAAAGGGCTGGGAAGCACCACATGCTAGAGGAGTGCAGAAGGCTGTTACATTGCTCGCTGTGCCCTGACCCCATGCAACATAGTCCTGAACTTGATCTGCTCTTCTGCTCGCATGTCCCAGGGCTCTGCATCCTTCCCAAGCTGCTGTATGGTGCTGGGTCTCTCTGAAGACTTGGGTCTCTGCGCTCCATTGTAACCAAAATGGTCAGTTTTAGTTTGTTGTGCAACATAGAAATGGGGAATTGTTATAATAATTAAATATAAGTACATAACTTATATAAAGATGCTGCTATAGAAAGCCATTGTAGAGCCCGGCCTTATCTCCATAGGAGGTGATACAATACACCTTTGTCTTATGAGCAGGATGTGATTGTTAGAAAGCAGAAGCGTAACTGATATATGGTTAACCTGGTCAAGAAACCATGAAGAACTACTTAGATCTGCCAAAAGGGGAAGAAACTGGGCAAAGGGTAATTCCGGGAGGGGGAGATTGCGACTACTGACTTAATTCAGGACCAAGAGGACTACCCCCCACACTCTCTTTGAGCATGCACAATAAATTAAATTCACACTGTGGCTTTAAATCAAAGTGAGGGGAATATACACCAATGAGGGACTATTGAATAATGAGAAGAAATTTAGAAAATAAATATGTATAATTAAATTGTATAAATATTGCACTTGTTAGACTGGATGGTATGCACACTTGGTGGAATGATCCCCCATGCATCCAGCGCTGCAATAAAGAATGCCTACTTCTTAATACTACATTGGCGTTAAGAAGTTTATTCCTAATTTTGGTGACACCATCACGCTCAGTGTCTTTTGATCTCTGCCTGCTTCATGCTCATGTCTCACTCCCACCCAGTAAAGTAAGATTTATGCTGGAAGGTAAGATAGGAAGGCTGTTATATATGGGTATGTGAAAATAAAACACCATCAAGGGCCAGGCTAATCACTAATGGAAAGAGAGCAGATCACCTGGCAAGGCCCTAGGCTCAAGGACCCCCATGTGAAGGTGCCTACTGCAGGTGAAAATAGAGTCATAGCTCTTTTCCTGCTATACCAGGGTAAAATAGGCTTGGGTTGTATCTCAAATACATGAATGCTCCCTGCACTCCAGTGTGGTTGGTAGAAGTAGATCATTTTGCTGTGCCTCAGTTTTCCTATCTGCAGGAAAAGGCTGAGCACAGGCCACCCCTGAAAGTGTGGATTTCAACTCACCATCATTTGTAAATTAGGTGAAGAAACTCAAGGCTGGGTGCTGTTGAAAGGATGATGTCATTTGTACAGGAGAAAGCATGCAGCAGAGCCACAGGATTGAGTTCAAAAGGCAGATGTGATCACTTTGCTCTACAGCTGGTGTATTCCCAAGGGCTGTCATTGAGGGGTTTGGGCAGACAAACCCCAGTTGCCCTCAAGGGTATATTTTAGTACTTTGCTCCTGCAGCCATCAGAGCTGAGGGAGCTGATAAGGAAATACCTGTTACCTCCTTGATTGAGTGCTCTGTGGCAGCTGAGGCAGGGCACATTTCAGTTCTGCTGACTCTCCTCCAGAGGCGTTTAAGCCACGGGAAACCAAGGCAGCAGCAGCAATAAGCCAAATACAATACATCATTCCTGGGCTGGCCTGACTGTGATTCAGCAGAAGAGATCGATGGAGGGTTGGTAGAGCAGATGTGGGCTGTGGAAATCTTACCTTTGTTTAGGCCACAGGGCTCCTGTGTGGTTTTCTCCAGGAGCCCTGAGCAATGCCAGAGAGCCCTGCTGGCTGCATGGGACTGCAGGGAGATGTGGAGAGCAGCAGCGCTGCAAGCCTTGGATGCAAGGAGTGGAGAAGGCATGGGAATGGTCTGAAAGTGATCTCTGTAGAGCCAGAACAGCCAGCTAGCTAGGGGAATTCACCTGTGGACACAGGATTTGCAGACCTGTCATATTTGGAGTACCTGGTGCCCATGATATTGATGCTCTGCAGAATATACTGGCTGCTGGGAGGCCAGGCAGCAAATACCATAATGCCTGTAGAGGGGAATTGTCCCCGAGAGGTGCTATTTTAAGAGGTGCCTCACAGATGGGATAACCTGTTCTTGCCATAGTCCAGGCTCTCATGGCAGGGCCAGGTGGATCTAGCCCTCCAAAGGGCCAGGATTTTCATCTCCCATCAGGATCCTGTTTCATTAATCTGATGCTGGCCCTTGGACAGCTAAGAGGCTGCAAGCAGAGGCCTGGTGTTTGGAGGATGTTAGGGCACACCAGCACTGTTCTTACTATAAACAGGATCTGCTTAGCTGAACTGGTGCAAAAGAGCTTCAAAGCAGCCATCAATCAGCTTCAGAGCAACCCCAGCTGGGTCTGGACCCTCGGGCAGACCCCTGCTGCCTCCTTGCACTGCAGGAGTGAGGAGTAGGGGCTGGACATAACCCACTCCCCACTCCAAAGAGACCTACCTGCATGGCCAGGAGACTGGATAGGCCAACTGCTGCCACTGCAAAGGGTGTGATGTGCGTGGAGCATGGCATGCATCCGTGTGGATGCAATGCTCTGAGCCCAGGCAAGTCTGGGGAAAGGAGGTAGTGCAAGATGAGACTGAGCACAGGAGACTTCAGCGTGGGTTTTACCAGGGTCCTGCATGATGGCTGGAAAGGGGAAAGAGATGAGATTTCACAGGGGGAAATATATCTTGATGGTTGCAGTTTCATGCTGTTAGTAGGCAAACCACCACCTTTCAGACCAGACCAGCAGCAGGTACCCTGTGGTATCTAGGAGTCCTTGGCTCCTGGAAGGCAGAAGAGCATTAGAGAGAAAGCAGTAACATTGGTGTTCTCATAACAGTGCCTCGTGCTTCCTACAAAGCATTTTAACCCAAGAATGACGAGTGCTTTGCAAGATCCTAAATAATTAAGCCTCAGAGCAGTACCACACAAAACAGAAATACCTCCCTCTCCCCTAAAATTCATCTGTCTGGGGTGGCCCACAGTGGTGTGACCCAATGGGCAGGGCAGGAAAGTAAAAATTGTCCTAAGCTCCCCAGCTCAACATGCTCGGGGGCTCAGAATAAACACTGAGCTGGGATTTCCCTGGGACACCCCCAGTTCTGCAGGGACATTTGGTGAGATACTCAGCTGTTACTAGGGTAGGAGGCTGTGGCTCAGCAGCAGTCCTCTCCAGACCTTGATTTTGTTCTTTATTAGTAGCTGGAATGATCATGGGTTTTGGCCCTGGTCCTGGAAGAACTGGGCATGACATGTACCTGAAGAACAGACCTCCTTTGTCCAAGGGCTCTAAACATTGCATGCGTGAGTCACTTCAAGCGCTGTGACCGGTGTTGGAAGCTCCATGTGCCACTAACCAAGGGGTTTTGACTCAAGCAATACCAAACTTCACAGGACACCCATGCAATCTGCCTACAGCCCTTCTGCCGCCACTGCTCCATGGCCAACCCTGATCCACAGGACCTGCTGAAATCGGACCCTTGCAGAATTGTACCCTGGCCACTGGCAGGGCTCTTTGCTTACACTTGTGTATCTCATTTGCACACTATTTATATCCCATAGGACAGCATGTAGGCACCGCTCTCTATTAATAAATGGGTATGTCAGCCCCTTTTCAGCCAGCTCCCCTATTGCTGTGGACTGACCTTACTTCCAGATGCCTCAGCAGCAGTTTAGCAGCTTAAGGGCACAGGGAAAGCCCATGTCTGTCTTTGTGGTGTTCTGGTTTGTTTCCGACATTGTCTTTCCACCTCCCAGCAGCGGGACCCAGGTCATTTCAGCCTTGTCTGTGCTGGAGAGACATGGCGTGGCAACTTCTGCACTTGAACTCCACTTTTCTGGTGCGAACAGCATCACTGCTGTGTTTCCACACAGCTCAGCCTGGGAAAACCTGCTGCTGCTTGAGACGCTAGCACAGAAAGTCAATGGAGGGAGGGAGTTGAAGGCTGAAATCATTCTAGGAAGTGTTGTGAGTAGCAGCTGAGCCTGGGGAAAATCCCAGCTGTAGAAAAGACTCCATCTGAAGCCAGCTGAGCCTGTTTAGGTGTGGAGGAGCTGGCCTGGGCTCTGGGAGGTTGTGCCAGAGAGATCAGCTGCTCCCTGAGCAGCAAACGTTTCATTGAGCCCAGTTGCATAGTATGGGTGCCTGGCCTCTCCTCTCCAGAAGAGCAGATTGGGAATGGACTTCTTTCCTCCATCTACTGTGGGAGTCCTTCTCCCTGCTCATGGCTACCCCCAGATGGGACCCCGTGGTTCCCAGGCCCTTTAGGGCGCCCTGTCCCCACTTCTGACACAACACTGGGAGGTTTCCTGCAGAAAGCCCAACTTGTGCAGCTCTGTTCCCTGTTCTTACACCTGTATTTCTCTCTGCTGGGATGCTTTATCCCTTACAGGGCCTGTCCTGTGTTGTACAACCCCTTGTCCCACCTGGATTAATGGTACGACTCTTGAGTCCTTGAACCTGTGCAGGGTGAGAGGGCTCATCAGCTGAAGCCAACAGTAGCAGCAAAGACCTCTGCTTTATGCCGAAGGACTGTCCCCAGCAGCAAAGGGGACTGGGGCGATGGTTTGTACCGAAGACCCTCCAAGGTGCCTGCTGTAGTTCAGTTAGTGGAGATAGGGCCAAAATTTTCCTCGTCTGGTGGCAGGAGGCTTTCCAGGTGTTGGGGTCATTGTCACAGGCACCCATGAACTGGCACAGCCAGGCTGATATGGCCCCAAGGTCCTCAAACCTGGCTAGAGTGCCGCTCACTACCTTGCTCGGCAAGCTAAGCCCTGCAGCTCATCAGAGTAGGTTTTGGAGCCCATGGACTGTCCTTCCAGCAGGGCTAATGCAGATACGTGTTTGCTGGGAACTCTGGAGGCATCTGCCAATGGAGTCCTGACATTAGAGCGTCCTCACAAAGAAAGCAAAACATGGGACATGTAAGCTCTTGGCCCCATCCAGGGGCCTGTTTGTGATGTCCTGTAGCCCTATGCCCAAGCACAGCTTTGGTTACGACTTTTAGTTGGGGTTTATTGGGCTCACCAGGCCTGCACTGCCATGGGGAAGCTTGGAGAAGGCTTCAGGGCTGGATAGGTCAGGTTTTAGTTGCTCTGTGCCTGTTGTAAGCTCTCTGCCCTGTTGGGTGTGCTAATGGCCACAGTGATGCAGGTGTCCTAGCATGGATGAGGTGAGCAACCTCTGCAAGACGTGGTGGAGCCACTGGCATAGTTCAGCTCAGTGCACAGCATTGTAGCTGCCACTGGTAGCATCCTTGTGTTCTACCGGGTTCCCCTCCCAGACAACCAGGCCTTTACATCTGCTGCTCGAGTCCTGTGGCTCCACAGCTGGGCTGGCTCTGGCATTTGAACTTCTGAAGAAGGAATTTAGATCTGCAGTCCTCACAGCGTCAAGCAGCCCCAGGACCCCTCCTGGCCCTGGCTGCCGGAGAAACCCTTTGCCACAGCAGGGACAGGTGAAGGGACAGGATTGTTCTGCAGCGCAATGCACTGGCACCCTCTAAAGACACAGTTATGTATATTCAGTGGATGCCTGGGTCACTTGCTGTCCTTCCTACCATGCTGGCGCTGACTAGTGCACTGCTTGCAGGTATTGTGGGGCAGGGCCACACACTGGGTTCCCCCTTCTTCCACCCTGCTTTGCTCCAAATCCTCAGCCTCAGCTCCCCACACTGCAATTTTCCAGGGCGTAAACAGGGACTGTGCGAGACAGCAAGAAGGGGTTGTGTTTGTGCATTGCTTCTGCCAGGTGCGGTGCCAGCAAGGACTCTGTTCCCATCCCTCTCAGCCCCAGGAGCAAAGCCAGCTGTGGTTGCCCCTGCACCACTGGAACAGGAGAGCTGGTGAACCTGCTGCCAGGTCATGTAACCCCAGCTTTTGGCCACGCTGCCCAGGCTTGCTCAAGGAAGCCCCTTTTCTCTGACTCGTCGTGCTCCAGAGACACCAGGAGTCTGCTTGGTTCCTGCAGGCTCCAATCTCTCTTTCCCAGCCCACTTTGGGACAAATCCAGAGAGTGTGTGGCTGAAATGGGATCAACTTTGTCCTAAACGATGCTGAACCTAATGAGAAACTGAGCTGCACAATAGCCACAGCATTTGTCTGCTTGGTAACATTGTGCTTTGGCCAATGGTCTGGGTGGCCAGCGTGGGCTTCGGAGACGCACAGCAGGGCACTGTGTCCTGTGTGGCAGATTGGGGGAGGCTGGGATCCTCTGCCAGCTGCCCCAGCCCTGCTGAGCCCCTACAGCGTGGCTCTGAAAGCCCGGTGGAGTTAAATTTACTGTAGCAGAGTTTGGCCTTGCTCAGCAAGATTGGTTCAGCCATGCTCAGCAAGGTGCCAAGACCTGATGGCAGAGCCTGCCACAATGGCAGGCAGCAGCTCTCTTGGCACAGGGTGGACAAATATGGTCAGCTCTTCCCTGGATGTTGTGTTAGGTTGACAAAAGGCTTTGGTACCCTGGGTTTGAGTTTGGACATCTGGACTAGCAGGGCATGTCCCAGTGCTGTCCTGCCAAGTCTCATGGCCAAATTCAGCATCTTTCTACTTCTCTCCACCGGGAGAGAGGGAGAGGAGCTGGGGAATGGTCCTGGCAAAACCAGGATTGTGCATCCTTGTACAAACAGGCCAACAAGACCCTTGAACAGTGAATCAACAGCACGAGCAGGGCCAGGGCCAAGTGCTCCGGGGGATGCCTTTGCCTCCCGTGGCTGAGCACAGGCAGCAGAGTGCAGGCAAGTGAGCTCCGGTGCATGCCCCAGCGCATCCCTCCAACAGCTCCTGCAGGTGCTGCCCAGCACATTGTCCTCTCAGGAAATGTCCCCAGAAACCTCCCCCTCCAAGGGTGGATGGTTGTGGTTGGGGAAGCCTTCAGGGATTCTGTACAAAACAGGAAGATAGGGATAGGATGGGATGGGAATGGGGATGAGATAGGAATAGAATGGGTATGAGTATGGGTATGGATATGGGTATGGGATGAGGACAGGAATAGGGATGAGGATGTGAAAGGGGAGGGGAAGGAGTGGGATGGGAGGGGAAGGAATGGGGCTGAGATAGAGATGGGGAGAAGAAGGGGCTGGGAAAGGGGGTGGGAAACAGTCAGCTCTTGTTCAGAGAAACACACGTTCAGATGGCAGCTCACACTAACTCAGCCACATTGGACACAAGCAGCCTTGGAAAGCACTGAATGCCTTTCTCTTCTCTTGTTATCCCAAGGGGCTGTGCTGCTCAGCCAGCCAACTACCAGCAGGTTTTTATTTTACATTTATTTTCCTAGTGGCTTGGGTGGCCTGAAAACTTGAGCAGTGAACTGTGACTGCTCAAGATTGGGTAAAAATCCACACAATGGATGTGCACTGCAGTGTGGCACCAGGGCTGAGTCACTCAAATTGCAATTAGGAAAGGAAATAACAGCAGGTTTACAAGCTTCTTTCCAGGAGCATTGCATTTCTCCTGAATTACAATGATGTTTTAGACTGGTTTATGAGACATTGCCCCATGTCAAAAAATACATAGAAATGGAAGAAGTGGTAGCTGATACAAAACAGTTTCAATTAAGGGAGGAAGAAAAAAACAGCATCAATTTTTACAGTGACAGCATAGGTGCTTTGGGAGGGACATGTGGGGGTGAGCAGAGGAAACCATAGCAAACCCCAGGGATGTGGGACAGTGGAGTTGTGCCCTGATGTGGAGTCCAGGGTGATGCAGGTAACCTAGGCAGAAAGGGCAACACAGGGAAGGAGTCCCTGGGAGTGATGGGAGCCATGAGTGTCCCTTCCTCAGCTATCCAAGTCTCAGCACCTAGCTGGAGAGAACCTCTACAGAGCACAGCAACCAAGGAAGATGCATCCCCCATGGATTGCAGTGTGGCAGGAAGTCCTGGAAAGCAAAAGTCAATCTCTTGATTGTCTTCCAGTAGCTTTATTTTATCTTTCTAGAAAGGCAGGTACTGCTTTGCAATGAGCAGGAGTGTAAAGCACTGAGCAAAGAAGCTCTGTTGCGAATGGGCACATATATAATCTTTATGGCCTTGCACTAGCATCAGGTTTCAGCAAGTCCTAGCGATGAGGCTGAACACAGCCCTCCAGTCCACATGATGCCAGAGAGACTTCTGACCCCTGCAGTTGCTGTCACCTCTTTAGCAAGCTGCCCCAGTGCTGGAAGGAAAGACCAGCAGTTCCCAAGGGGCTTGGCAGGGCTTGGACACAGGGAGTCCGTATGCATTCATCAGGTTTGGCTTCACTCAGAGATCAGCAACTGCACAAGAAGCTCTGCGAAACCCGGGGCCCTGGGGATTCAAATCATCACCTCCACCCCAGCAAAGAGACACAGCTGTGCCACCCACACCAGGACCAGGGCAGAGGAAAGCTGCTCCTCACCCATCCCCAGGCAGGCAGCAGGCATCAGCCAGCTCTTGCCTGTGGGCTCTGAACAATCCTCAAGTTCATCTTCCTGGATTTACATGCTTTTAATGATTTTAATTAAACACAGAGATGTTCCAAGATAGAGGCCAGACAGCTGCTGCTGCCATTGGGAAGCAGAGCCCTGCCTGCTTGCTGTGATCACTCTCCTGCACTGCCTCCATCCCCAAAGTGACAGAATGCAATACTAGAAGGGAGCCGTCAGCACAAGTGCCATTTTCCTGTGCCCTGTTGCTCCCGGGCAGCCATCAGGTCCAGCCTCTGAGGACAGACTTCCCATCTCACACTGTTCCTAGAAAATCCTGGCAGGAAGCTTCTGGGGTGCTGGCATTTCTTCCCTCTAGTTTTCCCTCCTTTTCTGGGGATTATCTTCTCCTGGAGCAGCACGTCTGGCAGTCACCATGCCCATGCCACTGATGGCAACCAAAGCAGCACATCCATAGGTCGTGCTTGGTGCCAGTGACACCACGCGATGGGATGTCTGCCAGCTACTGGCTATTTTCAGTCCAAGATCTCATTAGTCCTTTCTGTCCCAGAACTCCCAGATGTGCTAGACCTGAGCCCTTGCTGGAGCATGGTTTGCATCTCGATCGTTAAGACCATAGGGAAGAAGCAGAAGATAGTTAGTCCCCTGTCATCAGAGATACTGTTCTGGTGGTGGCATCCAGCAGCAGCTTTAAACCCAGTGGGGAAAGTCCCTCAGTAATAGTTAATATGCAGTGTGGCTATTCCCACATATTTTGTTCCATCCCTTGGGAAGGTCATGTCCCCAGAGAGGCCAGGGACCAGAGCTCCCTGGCTTCTGGGGGATGGTGATAGTCTCTTGCCCCTTAAAGCCAGCTGCTGCCTGGTCAGACTGTCCCCGGCCTGTTCCCGGTCTGACTACAGTTGTGCCCTGCATGGGCAGCTGCAGGTGGTCTGCAGCCCCAGTAGCGCAGGGGACCTGTAGCTCTGGGCAGTGATGGGAACAACCATGTCAATTAATCTGAGGAGACTGAGCCTGGCTCATGGCTGTCCCTGCTGCATCTGCTGGTGGTTGAGTGTGGCGTGGGAACTTGGGAGCCTCCCTGAGCATGAATGTTTGAGCCTTGTAAACGTCCTCTTGAAGGAGGTTGCTGAGCTTTGGTGCTTGCCAGGAATTGCAGAGTCAAAGATCAATTATTTACATACCTGATACCCATTATGCAGGGTTTACACTCTACAAAACTGCAGCATGGCATACGTCCTGATCTCCAATGAAGTGCCTGTCTTGGAGTGGCAAAACCACAGAGCAAGCTGTGAAATGGGATATCTGTGCAGCATTTCACCCCAATGTGCAACTTCTGGCTAATCAGACTAATCTCAGTCTGCCTAATTACACCTTGTCCTTGCCCTGAGACCCCAGGAATGT
Source organism: Balaeniceps rex (assembly GCA_013401315.1). NCBI lineage: Eukaryota > Metazoa > Chordata > Aves > Pelecaniformes > Balaenicipitidae > Balaeniceps > Balaeniceps rex. The sequence continues at coordinate 4,844 of VYZW01020630.1, read as the reverse complement.
GCTCCACCAAGAGCACTTTGTAGATTTGACTGCAGGGCAACACCAACTTGCTGCTTTTAGGAGCACATCCCAGTTTGTAAGAAGCTCAGTGGCGTCCACTTTTGAACACCTCCTTTCAAAGACAGCCGGAGCCAAGCTGGGGAGCAGCAGGCACAGCTGCAGGACATGACAGAGTGAGAAGCAGAGCGAAGATGCTCGGTCTTCTTAAAGGAGCAGCCGCTGCCCGAGCAGTCACACACCATTCAGGGAGTCGCACACACACCACCCGAGACTTTAACTGCTAGGACCGGAGTCCCTTCGCAGTGGGCAGCTCCACTGAGCTGACGGGTGCTCCTTTCAACTCCCCACACCCTCACTTACTCTCTCTCAGGTGCGTTCTATCCCCTCAGGCTTGATCCTAGGTTTCCCTGAAGCAGAGTCTTCGACATGACGTACACCAGGCGGATTTATTGAGTGGTACAGCCGTAAATGACAGCTCTAGCTGGGTAGCTCCGGAAAGGGACCCTGAACAAAGAAATCCCTGGGCAATTATACCCTTACAATTTAAGTTCTCCTCCCCTCGTGCGATGATTGGGTCCAATAGCAATATTTGGGGCTGGGGTCTTCTTGTTCTTTATTGGATCCTTTGTCTCCAGGCGAGACATTCCTTCTCTTATCTTAATGGATACAGCTTCTGCTAATGGTTGTGGCTACCTTATCTTTCTGGTTTGCACTGGTTTCAGGGCCTTCTTTCATGAAGCTAAGTAGGAGTTCAGCATACAGTCAGCGTATCTAGGTGAAAGTTCACAGTTTGCAGCCCAAGGCTTTAGCAGGCCTTGCTACTAGCACTTTGTATTAGGCTCTGTTTGAGCTAGGTTGTGCCTTCTGCAACAGTCTCTTCAGATTACAGGCTGGTCAGCCTCACTTCCATCCCTGGAATAGAAGCAGTGAATCCTGGAAACCATTTCCAGGCACATGAAGAACAAGAAAATCATCAGGAGTCATCAGCATGACTTCACCATGTGGAAGGCCATACCTGGAGTACTGTGTCCATTGCTGGGCTTCCAGCCACAAAGAGAGACATGGACATACTGGAGAGAGTCCAGTGAAGAGCAACAAAGATGGTGAAGGGACTGGAGAATCTCTCATGAGGAAAGACTGAGAGAGCTGGGACTGTTCAGCCTGGAGAATCTCTTCTCAGGCTCAGGGGGATCTCATCAATGCATATAAATACCTGAAGGGAGAGTGGAAAAAGGATGAGAGCCAGGCTCTTTTCAGGGATGACCAGTGACAGGAAAAGAGACAATGGGCACAAACTGAAGCATAGGAGGTTCCCTCTGAACACCAGGAAACACTTTTTCACTGTGAGGGTGACCTAGCACTGGCACAGGTTGCCCAGGGAGGTTGTGGAGTCTCCATCCTTGAAGGGATTCAAAAGCTGTCTGGACAAAGTCATGGGCAATGGGCTCTGCGTGGCTTCGGTTGAGCAGGGAGTTGGACAAGATGACCTATAGAGGTCCCTGCCAACCCCAACCAGTCTGTAGTTGTGTGATTCTGTGACTTGGCACAGAAATGTCAGGGTGAGCTTTGGGCCAGGTAGGACAAAGTAGGCTGGTGGAGCAGGCGCTGCTGGGTGTTCATCCAAAGGTTGCGGACAGACAACCTGCAGAGGTTCCCTGCTAACCTGCGCTGACTGCACTGGAGGCGGGACAGTCGCAGAGCTGCTCACTTTGCCATTTTTGGTGCTGAGCCAGGACATGCATGTGCATGACTATGAGCATTCACCATATGGGCACCAAGGTGTGTGGTGTGACCTGTCTCCATTGCCTGGCTGACACTTGGACAGCGAACACCCAGGCTGAGCTCACCCAGGGAAGAGCAAGTTAAGTGCATGACAGTTTGCAGGATAAGCTGATTTATTGTACAGGCCAGGAGAAATGGTAAGTACTTAAATATCTGCTTTAGTCTATATTTAAACAGCTACACAGCTACTTTGCATTTTCAAAACTACTGTGTGCTGAGCTGCTCCTGTGAGATACAGACTGTTGAGCTGGCTGAAATACAAATTAAAGAGGTCAGCTTCAGGCAACTTTATTTCACAGTTTTGGGGCTGGTATTTAACACACACACATTTCATGTGAGCATCTCATCTGAGTGCCACGAGCAGCGTACACAGAAGTGAAGCATTGTCAGCCTTGCTGCTAATTTACAAGGCTTTCGGTCGGCCAAGTCCTTCCTGCAGAATGAAAGCTCTTAGCAAAGCGGTGTTTTAACCAGATGTGAAGGTTCACTCCTCCTTTTGCTGTCAAACCAACGCATAGTAAAGTGCAACCCATAGGTGACAGCTCTGCACCTTCCTGAGCAGTGACTTGGGTGGCCCCCTGCCATCAAGGGGGCTGCGCTGGGGGTGGTGAGACCATTTCCTCGTAGGGATTGATGTGAGAGAGAAGGGATGCGCACAAGGGTTTGGACCACACAGTTTAAACATGCAGGTGCAGCCCACGCGTTGTGGTGAGTGGAGAGGCTGGTGGGTTGCTGTGTGGTGGCTGCAGCCCCCCTGTGCTCCTCTGCCCCAGAGCAACAGGGAGGCCCTGGGATGCTGCATCCCACCGGCATGCCTCCGATGTCTGCCCAGGGTCCGCAGGATCCCAGACTGGGGGAATATTCCCCCTTACACTCACTTCTACTTTGCAGTTCTCCATTTCTGCCTCTCTCATGGAGCAGAGCAGAAAGAGCCAGCAAAAGCATGTCCCTTGCTGGGGGAGTGGGCAGCATGGCCTCATGGTTAAAAATGCCTGTTTCATGTTTAAGTAAATGGTCAAGCTGGATTTTGATCCTGTTGTGGGCATAGCACAGGTCTTTGTTATATCCCCCTTCTCCCCAACAACAGTTGAAGCTATTGTGCAGGCATCTCTAATGCTTTTTTCTAAAGAAAAATTAGTGGCTCTGTAACATTTTATAGAAATCAAATAGAACAGTGAGTTGCAAAGGGAGATTTGGGAAAAGCAGTGTTATAAAACCTGGTTTTCTGCGGTGTCTCTGTGGGCTTGTACTGCAGTTGAGCTTTCACAGCAGTCTTTCCATACTGTAGGAGCGAGTTTAGGTTTCGTTCTCCTGCCTGGCCACCACTTTTCATGCAGCACAGGGGAACTTAATTACCCTGATATCTCACACATCCTAAGTGTTACTAAACTTGGCTGAAATACAAATGTTAATGGGGAAAGAAAGGGCCTGTGAGAATACTCACTCTGAGCATCCTCAGCTGAGGTCGCTCTCTGCTGTTGGACGGTGCCTTGGAGGATGAGCTAACACGTGGGCACCAAACTAGGCTGAGTGCTCAGCTTCCAGGGCTGTCCTGGCCCGCAGCAAGAATGAAATCAGGGACACACTGATGATTTTGCTGCAGAACCTGTCTGAAGCAGGATGTGAAATGCCTGTGAGTGCATGGGGGCTAGCAGAGCAGGAACTGTCCTGGCAGTGGTGCAGATATCCCAGCGAAGATCCCAGGGGGATCGTGAGCAGAAAGGAGAGGTGGAAGTCCCAGCAATGACGTAGGGAATTACTACCAGAGGGCACTTATATATTGCTCTTGCTGAACAAATGGTGTTTCCTAGCAAGAGGCCAGCTCTGTATTGCCTGACAGTGCACATCCAAGTCTGACTTATTGCTGGCACAGAGAGCAAAGGCACTCAAAAGGCATTTGAGAAATCATGCATAAATGGGAATTTACTAGCAAGATGCAGAGGATTGAACTTTTCTTCCAGACTTTTTCATAGAGGTCTGCTAGTGGGTCTCCACCCTGCCTAGTCCGCTGAGGTGAGCAGTGCATCATTAGACTTTGACCTGTGTGGTATCCACAGGGCTTGGCACAGAGGAAAGGAGAAAGGCGATTTTTTTACATCCTACTTGCTATGAATATGTCCTGTCTGCTGCTCATCACAAGTGCTGAGGAGACAAGAGTCACAGCCCTGGCAGGGATCCTGGCTCAGCACCTGCTGTGATGCTCACCTGGGTGCATCTGTGCCCTGCTTTTTATTCCAGAGCTGGGCAGGGATAGAAAAATTATCTGCCTAGGAGAAATTGCAGGGAATGGGTAAGGAAGGAATTGGGTTGGATTTCAAACCCAGTTCTGAGAGGTCCTCAATACCCGTGAGGATCTGGGTGCCAAATAAAGTCTGCAGATGTGAGGACAGCCATGTACTGCAGATGGAGAATCATGTTACAAGGATGAAAGAGAAAAAATTCCATCCTCGTTTTGAGAGCAAGCCAGAGCACCCACATTTTTCATCACCCACATTTTTCTCAGGGAGGCACCCTGGTGCTCAGTAGTGGGATGTGATGATTTGGCCAGGGTCACAGTGCAGCTGCATGTCTTGGTGCTGTGCCTGGAGATCTGCTCTGAGCACTAAGAACTTCATGAGGATCCTGGGGCCAAAGCAACAAAAGCTGAAAGTGCTACAGGTGTAGGTGATAGAGAACTGAAGGGAGTGTGCTCTCTAGAGAGAAAAAGATGACTGTCGATGACAGAAAGCAGATGCTGTGTTGGAAATGCTATTTGACTTCTTCAAATATCTGGAGAAAATGGGTTTAACTCCGCTGGGAGAAGAGGGGGCCCCAAGGCCTTGCAGGAGCACCCATGTGCACTGAGAATCTCACCTGGGTGGGCCCAGGGTGCTGGGAGGACAGGAGCAAGGCTTGCTTTGCGATGTGGCATCTCCCAGCATGTTCTGGGATCTTCTCCCCGGTGATTCACCTGCCTTTGAACTAGCCAGAAGACCGGGGAGGACCGGTGGCCCATCCTAGGCTTTGCAGCAGGATTTCCCAAGATCATAGAATCATAGAGTCATTTGGTTAGAAAAGACCTT
>VYZW01020626.1:8151-30142 GCA_013401315.1 Balaeniceps rex | reverse complement strand
ACCCAAAGCATTCTATGATTCTATGACTCTATGAAATAACATTTTATGAGCAGTGCTATATACTCATTATAAGAAAGAAACAATACTTTATAATAACTCCTGAAGACAGGAACACATTCTTTAATTAATACATACAGGGAGTCACTGTGAAATACACTGATCAGAAATCCCTTTACAAGACCCGTTTTCCTTTCAGTTTATAAAATATTGCTTAAATAATATATGGTTTTGAAATTCCAGCTTCATCTGATACAGTCTGTGCCACTAGATAGAATACAAAATTATAGAAACTCTGAAGAACGGAGTTTTAACATCTTTTATTAAAGTAGCAGCATTTTTGCAACAGAAGAAAAGTAACACAGGTTACATTAAAGTCAGCAGCCCACCAGACTTCACTACTAATTACAAAGCACACCTACCTCTCATGCATTTGTAATTTAAAGTGGCATCCCTCTTTAGATGGAAGTCAAGATGCAGCACTTATCCCTATTTCAGAACCTTTCCAAAATCTGGTGAACTCGTTTAACCTAAAGTGACATATGCGGCCCAGCTAAGAACAAGAACAACAATAAGGAAACCCCTTGCTGGATATTCTCAAACCTGATAAAACTGAAGCATCACTGCATTACAGCTAAAACCCACCTTATCTGTCCTGAGTTCTCAGGCCATCAATTTCAGCAGTGCTTTACTCTCACAATGAAGGTCATTCTGTGCAAAAGATCAAGAACTACTGCTCAAGCATCTTGTGAAGGAGGTGAAGTGTACATACTCATGCCTATACAAGATGCTTACGCGTCGGCAAATATCATGAGCGTCAGAGTTCGCCAGTAGCCAAAGTTTTTGTCATTCTGACTTGAGAGCTCTCTGGCCAACATACCATTCCTGGACATGCAGCACTAGCTTGAGATCACATTCTCTTCAATGTCCACCAATGCACACAGGCTTTAACATTTACTCCTTTGCCCAGCCTCTCCAATATCTGCTCTAAATAGAAGCTACTTTCCATTAATGGAGGTGGCATCCATACGGCATGGCTGCCTTGCTATTACAATTTCAAATAACAATGGGAATTGAAGCATGACACTTCCAATGACTCCAAACGCATTTAACCACTGCACTCGGGCAACACAAAAAAAGAACAGTATCTGATTTTCCAACTATTTCAGTATATTGGAATATCATCTCCTGCGGCAGACTTCGCCTCAAAAATATCTGAAGTGTTCCAAAGTACACAGTATCACTTCACTCCCAACTACCTGGCCAAGAAAACCTGGAATGGCAGTTTTAAGCAACTTGCCTTTTCAACCTAGTGCTGACATACTGCGGTACTTACTGGATAAGGAAGAGCTTGGCTAGTTATGATACCATTAGAACCTGAAAAAATATTTGGATTAAATAGCTTACTCTTATTTTTAATGTTATATTATTCAAGAAAAGACTTTTTACCTGAATTCCTGTTACATATTAATACATTCATTCCTTTTTGAATCACTACATCTTTGCATACAGCATGCAATCATTTTTATTACAGAAAGCCTGAAAATTTATTTTTTTTTTTTTAAAAGAGCTTGCATCTCTCTCCAGTTTCTGAAAAGAGTATTTTGCAGGACTACTGCTGGAGATGGAAGTAACCCATTCCCAAGCTCGGACGATCAATATATTATGTAATTCAACTGCTGACCATGACTCAACATACATGCAGGGAGATTCTGGCCATTCACTCGTTGAATTCTTCACATCACTTGTGTGAGGTGAAGGAAAGCATCTGCAAATGCCACAAAGACAAAATAATCTTTACCACACACATTCATGTATTTTCTTCTTTTTCCAGACTACTTTTCCTTTTTCCATTCATTCTCTCCTTTCACCTCTGCAGTCTCCTACTTTTCTTCCTGTGTGCACATATAGGCATTCTGACACAAAGGGCATCTTTCATTCCTTGGCAAGTACTGCAGCCCACAAATGGAAGAACTACTAAGCTAAGCTATTGGGGAAAAAAGACCTAATGAACAAGCAAATGGTGTGTGTGTATGCTTGAGATCACTTGTAAGTGAAAATAAGGCAGTAAAATATTCTGCAGCTTTTCCTGGTTGGCTTTACTCTGTAGTCTGCAAGGGTGAAAAGATGTCCTAAAACGGAAAGGGAACAAGGACTGAAAGTAAAGGGGAGTGCAAAGTGTCTCTTTTCCCCTCCTACCTTGGAAAATTATCAGGCTTTTTAAAACTCCACATATATTGTTTCCCCATTCCCCTCTCCTCCCNTGCTAATTTACCCATACAGAGGAACATATTTAGCATATCCTTGAATTTATCATTATTAGGAACATACATAAGCCTATACTTAGAAGCTAAGCTTCTATTTTGGACCTTCCCGAGTACAGAAGGCACTGCTAATTTTAAAACAAACAGAAATATGAACAAGCTCAGAACTATGTTGCACCTTTAAAAAGAATAAGTTCAGTAAATGATTGTGATCTACAGAGTGCACAAATTATGCTTCTTAAAATCATTTTTAAAGGAATGATTTTCCACGTGCTTTTCTACACAGGCTCCCTCTTGACTAAAAGAGAGCTAAGAAACATCAAAGGCTAAATTGTTCATGAGACTGCCTGAAGAAAAAGGTTCTTTCAGGTCAGCATGAAGGGTAATAACATTCACCTCAGCCTCAGCAATTAAGGAAATTGTTTCCATCTCTACAGGCATCAGTCTCTTGAAAACTGAAGGAACAATGTATTCAACACAAACATGAATGAAATGTTGACCAGATTGAAAAAAAGACTAAAAATATACTTGGATAACAAAAGACTCTTTTGGAGGGGAAAAAATTAGTAGCTAGGCAATGCATTAAAATTATTTCCCTGGCTTCCATTCAGATGCTGTCCAAGCACAGCTTCATTGTTCGGCATGTCACTTGCATCTCTTCACATCACCTTCATTCTCTCACTCAGATAACCCCACAGATAAAAATATACAGAGCCCTATTCTAGGATAGCCCTAGGCCCAGTAGCCAGCAGCAAAAACTGGGACCTTCTTGATTCATAAAGAATTTTTATAGCCCCTGTGAACTACAGAGCATAGGGAGGGTGAAAGCTCACATCAAACTGAGGCATATGACTCTCTCAGGTTCACTTACAAAGGAGGATGTGTTTGTTATCCTCTCAAGGGGCTTGCCAGCCTATTTCGTCTGCATGTTCCCAAACGAAGAAGGTGCAACAGAGGAAAGGAAATGCTGAATCTGAAATTCATTTCATCAGCCTAATACATTTTAGATTACAGAAAATTATTTCCCACTTCACTTCCACATCAATGAAATGTTTTGCTTCTCAGGCCTTTTTAATGCACAGTGCTGGTCCCCCTCAGTCATCTGTGACTAAAACACAGCCAGCACAGAACAGGAGTGCACACACCTCAAACCGCTTCACAGAATATATATGAGGAAAGAAAAAAATAACCTTATCTAGGTAAAATTGCAGAAAGCAATTCTGGTTGATGGACACCGCCCGCCCCGAACCCTCTCAAAGTAGCAGAAACAGCACCATCAAGCAGATGGGGATTATGATTATTATTCTGGTTTAAGAGAACGCTGACATTTTACGGTTACAAATCAGGAATAGCCAGCTCACTGTCCAGAGACATGGATGAAGGGCTCCTGCTGATGAACAGTCTTTTCAGCCCATCCTTCTGGCATCCCTTGTATGCTCCTTTCCAAGCACTCCTCCCACTGTGCAGCACACATCTTTTCCAGTCTTCTTCCACTGCTCATCACTGCCACCTCACTGTCACAGAAAAAAGGCTCCTCTCACTCTGCAGAGCAAGAAACGGGACATACCCTGCCCTACTGTTATGTTACTGCCTGCTTCTGCAAACCATCCTGGATTACGACTACAGAGCAACAGAGAGACTGAGTTGCAGCAAGACATCAGCTTCACCTCTATTTTCAGCACAGTTCTGTTTTATTACGCAATATGCCTAAACTAGTAGCAAACTAAAAGCAAAATAGGAAGGATGAGTTTGATAAGAGAGGCCTTATCAGCTTTTGCTGACTTCAAACCTACCAAAAATTGGGGAATTTAAAGGTAATGCTTTTCCACACTGCAGTATCTAGGAGCCAGGCTCAGCTAAACACACAGAGCACACACACAATAGACACAGTTGCCCTAGCAACAGCATCGCAGGGAAATTTTTCAGTAAAGCTTCTCGCTTTCTACCAAGGTTACTTTCAGATTACCACTTAGCACAGAGATCTGTATGGATCAGACAACATCTTGAATCTGTCTTGAACATGCCTGCATGAAATGATGTGATGGCCACACCATAGGGAAGAATAAGGCACTCCACAAGTTTACCAGGGAACTGGGCTCTTGAACCACCCAGCACACCATCTGACAGCAACAGCTTGCAAGCTAATGTATTGTCACCTCACAACAGAATAAAACTGTGATCTGTTGTAATAAAATGTTCTTTAATCTTTCATTTGTTTTCTTAAAAATTGCTAGCTTTAAATAAAGATCTACAGCATGTTTCTTCCACAATTATCTGCAACAAGAGACTTAAGTTTCTAATACTGATCACCACCTCAAAAATAAGTAGAAAATAAAAAATAAAACCAGCAAACATATAAGCTGCTTATTTTTACACATACTTTTATCCTTTCACTAACACCACTAAAAGGCAGTGAAAGTATGTGGTGCAGCATGTGTCTTGAAAAAAATTTGGTCACAAAAAAAATCACTTGAATAATTCACAAGCTTAAACTACATCAGTTAGTTTACCTTGTTTCATTTGGTTCCTCACACAAACATTTAAGCTGTGATCAATTGTCACTCCCAAACAAAAAATAAAAGAATAAGGACTTGTTCAAAACATAAAACAAACACCACTCAAGAAAACACCTCCTCATCAGCTCTTTCTACTTAAAGGAGGAACAAGTTTTAAACTTTGGCCTTTTCAAGTTTTTGGCACTCAATCTCTTTTGACTGGAGACCTGCAAAAGTAACCCCCTGCAAAATCAAACAGTAAGACAGAACTGTTTCACAACTTGCTCACAGGATACAAACACCCAAAAAGAGCAGAAGCTGGCAAAGAATCAAACTAATCAAATTAAATAGGACTGTGTCTAAATTTATGTCTTGCCATCTAGAAAGACAAAGATGCATTTCAAGAACATTCTGTTATGACAAACAATAGATAATTTCAGCATCAATTGTGTATATATAGTTCCAACCAAATGGCTGTCACACCATACCAGATAGCTTCATTAGAAAAGAACACTTCGGGCTCCACTAGAAGACAGGCAGTTCAGAAACTAACTGCTATAGAGAGCTGCAGAGACCCAATTATACATCCAAACCTTGACAGTTTGGGGAAAAGAATCATGTTAGCTCTGATGAGTTGTAGAAAACCTTCAGATTTCTTGGCCCTCTGTTAATAAAGGATATTGTAAAATAGGTATTAACTTCACCTCTAGAAAAACAGGCAAGCATAAGACAAAAGGAGCTGCTATGACAATTTAAACAGGACCAAGCTGAATCGTCCACCACATGAAGTCATGACTGGGTATCCTAAGGGAGATGCCATCACTTAAAAAAAAAAAATTCCTGTTGCAGGAATAATTTGGGTAAAGGTTTCCAGCTTGAATTAAGAAAATATGACTACCTAATCACACTTGTCCCTGTGCTCTTAAAAACTTTACATATACAGCAGCATAAGATAGAACCAAATCTCAGAAGCAACACTAGAAAAGGACACACAAAACAACTGCTTTAAGAAGCCTCTCTTCACCTAGTTGGAGGCAGCTTTCTGGGGAATTCAAGAAGGGATTACTCTTTTCTTTAAGAGATGTAGATTTTGCTTTTCCTGCTGTCCTTCAGAGTGGGTTCTGCAAGGGATTCCCAGCCCCAAGAGCTGCATAACAAGACTAACTATTCAACACCCTCCTGGGGTAAATCCACGTGTCCACATACTGTAAAGATAATGTCTCATTTCAAACCACCTTTCTTGGGATGCTCCAAATCAAAGGAGCAGAACTTCATGCAAAAGAGAAGGATGATCTAACTGAAAATGGCAGGGACTGCAATTCAAAGAATGTAGCTCTAGTCCCAGATCAGCCAGAGCCCAGCATTAGCCTGGGCAAACCAACCAAGCTGGTGCCTCCGCCCTGTGGCTGTGGAATGCCAGTAGCCCTGCTTCTTAAGCGTTTCCACCAGAGGCACTTAGGCAGCGTCACTGTGGTCACCAAAGAAGAACCTATACACATCAGGACCAATTAAATTCCTAAATACGCATTTGGAAGGACCTAATAAATTGCTTAATAACAGCACTTTTTTAAAGAACCAAACATTTTTTATGTTTTCAGCCACTCATTTACAGAGAGATAAAGGTGATAAGGTTTAAGGCTCTTTCATTACCATTTAAGAAAATAATGCTAAAATAATGCCCACTTTCAAAACTGCCAACTGTTTTGATCAAGGCCTTACAATTCATTTGCAGTTCCAGTCTACATAAAGGGCAGCAACCTCCCGGGTCTCTCTTTCCAAAGTGCCTTTTCATGATCACCATCTTCACAAGCAACTCCCAGCTGAAGATGTTCCACCCAACAAACACAAAAACAACCAACCCATAAGCTGTTGAATGAATTTTAAATTAGCTACTTGCAACATCAAAAATTGAAACGTGGTTATTAACAACCCTTTGTTAAAGGACCATTTTTATGTTTCCACTTGAAATAATTCACTCATCTGAAAGTTTTTGTGTGTCGTCAAAAATGAGCTCAGTATGAAATCAAATACAAAGCTTCAGGATAGCAAAAGTTCCCAGAGGAAATTAATGTTAAAGAAGCATAACACAACTAAGTACTAAGCTTGGTTTGTTTCTGTTGCTGTTTTTAAAAACCACAGGCACTGAGATTTTGAATTAAGGCTTACTATGGAAAAGTTAACCTACCTCTTACAAGGGAAGACATCTTTAATGAATAAAACTGGAAGGAGACAAAGCAAAAACTACGTAGGCAGAAGCTAACTCTTAGCAGGGCTGGAAGAAGTGGAAGAAGGTAGCCTTTTGTTATGTACATTTACAGTGGCCTTCACATGGGGAGCATGAGAAAAATATATATGAAATTTGTGGGGGAGGAAAAAAAAAATCTCATCATCTCTTATCATCAACACCTCTGCAGAAGAAACTCAATTTGAAAGGAGGACCATTGTGATTTCCAATTAGAAGAACAGAAATAGCCTTACCTTATTTCAAATACTGTAGAATACTAACAGTAAATGCAAAATCATGAAACAAGGGATTTGCATATTAAGTTAAGTTATCTACAGCATTTAAATCTGGGTATATTAGAAATTCTTTTCTTCCAAGAGAAGAGAACAAGTAGCTTGATTTCCCTTCTCCTCACTGAACTTCTGACCAAGGTTTAGGACTGTCTGGAAGTCTTTCACCTCTAGCCTAAATAAGACAGTGTTCCTCATCACTCACACATCCTAAAAGCAAAATACAAGGAAGAGAAATGTTAGCTTAAAACAGAAGTCTACCACTCCTACTCACATATTTATAGCACAGGGTTGAGCATAAGGGTAGTAGAATTTAAAATAACGATAAGGATATTAAGGACTCTGAAGTCAAGTAATCAGAAGTGGTAGCATACTAGGCACAAGGAAAAATGTAGTCTAATGATGCAACTATTCCACTATCTGTGAAAGCCATCTACGTGTTAATAAAGTGTCCAAACGAAATTATGATCAGGTACTGCCGATACAGCTTAATACAGCAGTTTTGAAGAGTAGGAGTTCGCATCCAAAATCGGAGGGGGAAGGGTTGTACGTTAGGTATGGGAGAAATTCCAAGTCCATGGGGCCTGAAATTAGAAATTACATTAGAAAAATTTGTGATTGCCATACAACTTTTCAAACAGACTGTTTTAGTTGCAAGGTCAGAAACACCAAGTACAGAACATCTGAAACACTGGGAACACTATCATCTCCGTTAGTAACTAAAGTTAAATTATTTTAAGATATTCTTGGCCAACAGTGTTATGGTAAGTGTTCTTATGACAAGTTTTTGCTGAGAACAAGGTTTTACATCTCTGAATTCAACCTGATGCAAAGTTTCTTGAGGAAATTCTTGGTTTTAATATGGATTTTTCAAGTTTTTGATTGGTGGTCTTTAAGTCACCAATACTGTATTTTTAATCTGAAAAACAATAGTAAGCTGATTTTTTTTTTTTTAAAGATAAAAATAAGACAAATTTTGTGTAACACACCTTTTTTTACTACAGTAAGAAAAACAAGGGAGGAATTCGCATAATCTAGCATACAAGCACAATCTTAAACTACAAGCCAATTGTAAACTCAGGAATTTAGCAGAGAAATTTCCAAAAACAGACACTGAAAGGACTTTATTTTTTTTAAAGATTAAATGAACCTGAAAATTTATTTTCAGAGGCAAGTTCTTGTGTGTCATCAAAAATGAGCTCAGTATGAAATCAAATACAAAGCTTCAGGATAGCAAAAGGTCCCAGAGGAGATTAATGTTAAAGAAGCATAACACAACTAAGTACTAAGCTTGGTTTGTTTCTGTTGCCGTTTTTAAAAACCACAGGCACTGCAATGTATGAAAGAATAGAGAGCACCTCTCTCAGCAATCAGAAGGGCGTATCCACACATTCATTCTTACATTCACATATATATTATGCAATCTGTGTCACCCCAGTCCCAAACAGCACATTTCAGACAGACTTTTCATAAGGGCTGGTGGCTGGGACTCAGAAGAAGCAGATGCAGTGAACTGAGGCATGCCATGCAGCCTCAAGCTTCAGCTCAGGAAGTACAACCCTGCTGAGGGTTGCCAAAAGGAAAGCCAGAGAACAGGTTAGTCTTTCTCCTTACAGGTGATGTTCACCAGCTGTCAGGAGTGAACAGGATGAACACACTGTTCACCTCCATGGCAAGCCTGGAGAGGTTAATTAAAAAAAAAAAAAAAGCCACAAAAAACCCCACATCTTTTCAAAAGATGCAGACTTCTGAAGAACCCCTCTACAGGTCTGCCTGCAATATTGGCAAGGGATCTAGTCTTTCCAGAGGGAGAGCCAAAAAATAAGATGATTTTTTTTTTTTTAATGAGGTCTGATTAAAATTTAACACAGTTAAATAGCATATCTACGAGCTCAAATAGCCCACTTTTAAAAAATTATGGTAAGTGGAAATTGCAAGACAAGCAGCATCTTTAAAAATCAGCTTCTTTAGGTGTCTAAAATAGTGCAATGGAGTATGATTTATGCCAGAGTTTTAAAAATTTGGGTTACTACCTGCTCATTCCTATCCAGACTGTCACAATGCACTGCACAAATATGATGGGGTTTGGGTGCCTTTCATTATAATAGTGCTATTTTAAAACAAACTTCTGTTCAAAAGAGTTTGACCAAGCTAGTAAACGTAATCAGCAAAACACCACTCAGGAGAAACTCTACTTAACAAGTGACACAACTGCAGGCCTCAGGAACACGACAGGACAAGCAGCTGAAGTCCACAAAGTGGGCAAAGACCACATACAGCCTCACCTTCTCCTTTGGTTACCACATTAGCTCCATATCCACGACTAAAAGCAAAACAAAACAGGAACTAAGCAGAAAAGCCTTGAGGGCTTAGCCACACCTTTACTTGGTACTTAAGCATAAATAGCACGTAAAGCACTATGTGATCTTGTCCATGGTCTGTGGTACACCCTGTAAATTGTCTTCTGGAGGTGAAGTCATCTCCCTTTGGAGTGAAAGCCAGGGAATGCTGTCACTGCTACAGTCAGCACGCACTTGCTTACCCCTCTGTGTTTATGCTCACTGTTTCAAGGCTTGTGAGCTAGAATAGCTTACAGCACTGTATAAATGCAGAATCGGATAGGTTAGAAAAATCTGTTTAATGCAGTATGTGAAAGCAGGGTAGAATGTGAACCATGAGATGTTTAATCAATTCCCAGAGTAGCTAATTCTGAAAAGCAGCAGTGACACAGAGTGTTGCCCGTTTCAGTAATCTGCACTGGGAAATTCACAGGATTTATCTGCAATGACCATAGTTGGGAAGCGAGTTCTTTTTTATTTGGATTACTCTGCTGAATTATCACAGTAGAACTGCTCTCAGATTTAAACACAAAACTAACACTGTCCATGATTTTTGATATATTCAGCTCCCTAAACTGTCTATGCTACTACAGTAACTGAAAGTGTCTCAGTCTGAGGCGTTTATTCTCCTGTCTTTGAAATGCTATTAATGTTACCATTCAGGTATTCCACAGACAGGAGGAAATCATGGCACTGAGGATAACTCTCTTTTTGAGTATCCAAGTTGCTTACAAACCAAAGCCTTGTTGTCAAAAGCATTTTTCAATAGCATTCTATGTGCATCTCAGAATAAAACACAGACTCTTCAGTGGTCTGAGCGCTCCACAACTGATTTGCCTGCAGTCACAATGAGAAAGAGTTACTGGCAGAGTCGTCATTTGCCCTGTCTTCATGCTGTACCAGTGCGGATGTATTACTTCTGCATAACAATTCAAGCCAAGATTAATGAAAGTAGATTGAAGATATATGCTCATGCCCTCTGCATTGCTCTGCTTTTCTTAGCACAGAATGGCTGCAAGTGTCCCATCTCCCTCTTTCATCACATCTCAGAGATCCAAAGCTTAAGACAGGGTAGCAAGTCATAACCTACCTTATTTCTCCTCCATTTTTTGATTTTAACCTGATCAGTGGCAATCCTTCCACTTAAGTCAACAAGGGTTTGGATATACACCCTTCACCAATGCAGTGGAAGCTTCAGGGGAAGCTGAGAACATAAAAACCTTGCAGGCTTTGGCACCTAAAGTCTGAAGGCCTCTGAATCCAATCCTCCTCCTTTTTCTGTATTAGTAATGGATTCATAGTCCAAAAGATTCCTGAAAAACATTCCCTTTTAGTATGGGCCTTACCCAACTGGAAAAACAGACAACTACCTTTCTCCCTTCCTTCCTATTCTTAGGTCTCAATTAAATCTCAAGAATAAAACAGAATGAAAGGTATTCCTTCCCACATAAACCAAATACAATCAAAACAATTATGCCTAAGGATAAAATACACATTTGTTTTTTCTATTCAATTAATGTCCCCTGCCTTAGATCTCTTCTTATGGTCAGGACATAGATGAGCATACAGTATACCAAAAGACTTATAAAATGGACTATTTTGAGCCACAGTAATTAAGCTCCACAGAGACAAAGGCAGGCAGCACAGGAAACAGAACAACTTTAAAATTTTCTTTTTTGGTTCATTTCACCATTCCCTCTTACTCTTAAGCAAAAATTCTTATAACTGCTCTTTTGGGATTTTTTTTTTCCTTCCTTTCTTCTGTGATTATCATTCAATCTATGTAGTTTCCACTTTTCGGGTAATTTTGGCAGGTCCCACTGGTTGCTTAGAGATGCTTCATTTTTTATTGCTCCTTTTCTGTTTGTACTGTAATTTTATTCTGAATGTCACCTCCAGCAAGACTAGATTTGCAAGTGAAGCAAGATATGCTCCGAAAAGCCTTTTTAAACAATCACGCCGAGGTCTACAGAGCAGCATACTACATGCCTTTTTCTCTCCTACATCTGAGAAGTGTATGAAAGACTCCTTAGCAACATTTAACACTGTCTCACACAAAACAGCAAGCATGTCTCCAGCAGTCTATCTTACAGGACAGGATGGTTTTGACTTCTGAAGGTGAAAGAATGTTTTTGTGGACATTTTTGTGCAGAGAAAGAAAAAGTAAAATGGGCACTGCTAAAATCATCCAGCAAAACAAGTGTGTCTAGTGGGGGCAAGAAGGGAGAATAAAAGCAGCAGCATCTTTAGCTCCCAGACATGCCCACTATCCTAACCACATCCTCAGCCAGTCTCCTATGTTTTGTAAGACAGTGCCATGCTGTGGACACTCTGCTCCGTTACTACTGCACTCTGCAGTCTCTGCAGGTACAGTAGGCCTGTTTCCTGACCCACTTTCCTCACCAATCTCTATTTAGCTCTACGCTAGTGATGCTCCTGGCATGACAATCAGATACTGCAGCCTGCAGTGCAGTTCGTTACAACACATTCGCAAGCTCCTAGTAAATTCAGTGGAAAAGTACTGTATCAACGAAGCCTAATTAAACTGAAGTCATTTTCATAAACTTACGTCAAATGCAACAACCAAAAAAAAAAGTGTTCAAGAGATTTAAAAGATGCCTTTTTATTTTAAATCTACTAAATCTGCTAGGCATAAAGTAAATCCAAAAGATCTTTTCTACTCAAGGGCTGCAAAAGGAAAAAGCTATTAGAGCTGGTACCTTTTCTCTGGATTACCTAATCAATCTTATAACTAGTGCCGCTTAAAAACTGCCACAATTCCTCCCACTGTCATTTATTTCTCACTAGAGAAGGGCTCCACACCTTAATGTCCAGTGAAACTGTAAACTTAATCTCACTACAGCTATTAAAATTATTTTCTTACATGCACTAGAACCAAATTCCTCCCTCAGAAACAGCCACCTGCAATTAACTTCAGATTTTACTTGCACATACATGTGTGAGGGTAAAATTTGTTTGGAGATATTCACCATTATACCAGACAGCTAGGACTGTTCTGGCTCCAAAGTTAAGATCCAATATGTGGATATCTCTGAGCCCAAGTAATTGGAGGTTGGTCATATTCCATTTATGTGCAAAAAAACCCAATCATCTCCCTTCCTTTATAGGGAAATACTGTAACAAATGGCCATAACCTGGGCCTCAGCTAAAAGATCCAATTGCCAAGTCCATGGGTTATAGGGTAGTAATTCACCACACTACGAATCCACTTCCTTCCTGGGCACTTGAATTAACTGTAGAGCTCTGCACTGAATATAGTCAATGCAGGCGCACCATATGCACGTGAAGCGTGTTGCTAATATTTTGCATGTAGAAGGCACTGAGATATGAATATGTAAGGTCTAACCAGCTCTCTCTTTGGCAAGACACTGTTTCTATTCAGTGGAATATTTCTGTACTTGCAAAACTCGGGTCCTTATCAAAAACAAGTTTTGAGAGTTTATTCAGAATCATTACACCAAAACATTTTCAATTACTCATCTTAAGATTAGAAACGCTGAATTTGAAACATTCTAAGAACAGCACAAACTTATGTTTAGCATTGACAATAAATAAAAGAAAAGCAGCAGCAGCAAATTAAGTATGGCAACATCAAATGGTTCATAAGAGACAGACACTTTGGGGCAACAAATGCCTTACAGGTGTAGATCATTTATAGAGGATAATACATAAGGGAGGGAACATGAGGAACAATTATCCACAAAGCAGTCCCAGTGTACACTATGGACAACCACAAATTCGATCCTTTGCAGGAGTTTATTCATGTGCAATACAGCCAGTTTTGCTGGGGAGCAAGAACTATTAATAAAAAATTCTTGTAGCTTGGCACAAGCCACACAAACTGACAGTTTTTTGCACTTGCACTATCATAATCACACTAATTTACTGAATCAACTAAAGATTCCCAAAAGCAGACCCCAAAGTGCTTATGTAAAATCTCTGCAACAAGTAGTCTGATTATCCATTAAGTGGGGTGATACCAGCCAACAGCAAGAGAAAACAAAATTAAACATCCATCAGAATGTGCAATTCATCCAAATTTCATACCACAGGCACTTATAAATATATGAGTCATTATAATAATGTACAAGGTAATTATATTTCATCACTCATTACCTTAACCCGAGGAGGACCTCTCATCTTCAGATGGAAGATGCAATCCAGACTTGCATTTTTATGACTAAGGAACCCTGCAAGAAGCATAGCTTACATAAAGCAGCATCCTTAGACTAGCAGCTGTGTAGACATAGACGAAACTCAACATCGTAAATCTAATGTAGACTTTACCTTTTACCTGCCAGTGGCCTACACCACCACCACCAATAAAGAGCCTACCTCTTAGACTAGAATCCTCAACCTTGGGCTAGATAATGTACTCTTCACTCACACCAAGTATTTCACATTTAAACCCCAGACAAGCAGACAGAATTCAAACAGGACTCTTCAGAAAGGACACAGTTAGGACAGTTGTTAGTGACAGATCTTCCATAACTCACAGACACCTGGCAAACAAAGAGGTATTTAGAGGTACATAGGTTCTTTGTTGCTACCTACGGACAAGCCTCAACAACAGAACTAACAGTTTATTTTTCTGCCTTGTTATTTATTAAAAAGATGATGGGATCACCCTCAGGGCAGTCCTACGACAAAGAGTCTGGCAAAGCAGAGATCCTCTTGACAGTTTTTCCCTGGGATTAAATTTTACATCTCATTCGATTTTAGCTACTGAGCCATGGACCACAAAACTAAACCTAGACCTTCACAAGTCGCTTCTCTAACCTCATGTCTACTCAATTCAAGTAGAGAATATGTAGTGAGGCCTGGGAATTTAAGAAAAGCAAATTAATTACTATACTGGATCAGTCCACTCCAGTGACAGGTTTTTCACAGGCACATAACAGAAACCCTCACTACACAGTTACAGAATAACCTACAAAGTCTATTTTTAGGGTCCATAAAAGTTTATATCCTTTCAAGAGACTATAGAGATTTTTGTTTGCTTTTTCTATGTGAACTTGGAAATTCTCAATATTAGCATCCAAACATTCATTGAGCCCTGCTATGATGTATTTCCTTCTCAAAAGCATTTGTTATTGTTGGGTTTGGTTTTTAACAAACAAAAGCTCTCTAGGAATCCAAGGCTCTAATCTGAATTGTTACTGCTTGAACATCTGTTAAAAAAATTCTGGCTGTAAAAGTAGAACAGATTCTGGTTTACACAGAAAACCTACGTAACCAAAAGATACCTGGCAAATCAAGAAGGCACTTTAGGGGATATAATCTGAGATGCAATCATTAAATTGCTTCTTAGTCCCAGAGTACGGAGTAGGAGAAAAACCACAAAAAGAAACAATGGTTACTTTCAATGTTACTGTGTTTAGTAGGCTGACTCTTGGTTGATTTGCAAATCCGCACATGCCCATAGGAGTGGGATCTCAGATCATTTAGCATCATGGCAGATTTCCAGTTCTTGGCAGGAGGGTTGTTTTTCTCCATGAATCAGCAACTGTCCATCACACCACAATCTGTGAAATGAAAAACCCACCTCATCAGCATAAACTATACGCATGTATGTGTGTATACATCAGAGAGGGCTTTTTGGTCTCTCTACATATAGCCCACATGTGAGGATTGCCATTTGCACAGACAAGCACGTACACACTCCTTAAAGCCAACTACACAACAAAGCAACTTCTCTCACCTTCTGTAGTCATACAATGCTTTGATAACACAGCACATTATTTGCATTGTAAGATTTTAAATGTTATGGTAAAGAACAAAAACATCAACCCATCATATTTACTGCTTTCTCCCCGACAACGGGCAACTCCAGGTAGCAACCCCACTGTGGTCAACTGCAGAACAACTGACTGTTTGCCTGCTGCTGAAAAGCAAGCTACATTTGCATTTTCAGATAATGCTTACCAGCAAATGCATTCTAAACACCCATCAGCAAGGAAAACAAGAAGCAAATAAGTTACGTTTGAAACATCTTCCTGAAACATGCTCCAGAATTTTAACAGCTCTCTATAATACAGATAATACTTCTAAACATGATAGCAAATGAGATGAATGCTGCCCTAGTAAAATAACTTATTCTCAGAAATACACTGACAAGCAAATCATGCACTTTGGAAATATATTACAGAAAAGTATGTACTAATAATTCCTCATTTTATTCTTTCTGGCTCTGTCTCCCCGATACACAAGAGATTGCAGTATTCTTGTTGTACAGCATCACTGTGCTAATATTAAATAACAACAGATTTGCTGGCTCCAAAATGCCACTTTTTAAAGGAGGCAGGGGGACAACTATGATCAGAAATTCACTGTTAAAATTCAGGAATCAGCCTTCCCCCCCCTGCAATGATTGACAGTGTAAACTGCTAGCAAAATTATAACCTGATCCACTGGATGAAGTAGTTCAGCAGAATGCCTGGTTCTTCATATTTCCTCTGCTTGAATTATATGTCCAGGGCATTGCAAAATTTACCAAAACTCTATCCCTTTTCCAGAACATAATCATAAAACTTCACGGATACAGATTCACAATTTGAGGCTATACAAAAATTCACTCAGTAAACTGGTTTTATTTCTTGCAGCATTAATTTGCACATGGACTGAAGATCATTGAATACAGAACAGTCAAGTTATCAAACAGCAGCATTACTGTTGAAAGGGAAGCATCTTTTTAAAATGCAAAAATATATTTTATTATTATTAGTTGCATAAGGGTGTTCTATGTTTACACAGCTCAAAGCTGGATTTAAAGCCAATTTTAACAGCCAACTGTTTCAACTTGCACGTAAACAAACATACTGCATTTCTTCATTAGCTGGAATTTGCTGCAGTCTGTCAGCCATCTGTACTGTCTTGCATTCTGTTCTCTATTCAGAGCACCACTATCAAATGTTGGTGATATAGCATTGCTCTCTTTGGAGACATCATGACTACGCTATAAATAGTTTAGAGACATAAAACACTATTTCTAACAGTTGTCTTAATATCTGCTTTCTCAGAATGCATTAGGTTGCTCTGTTTCTCATCCAATTTTGGTTCTCCATAGCTTTTTGTGGATACAAGGAGAAGAGATTTTATTTTGGCGCTCTCAGAGCAAAAACTGCAGCCCAAACACAACTTTATTCAACTTCTGCACCCTCCAAATCCTGGATGCAGAGGCCAAACCCCAGAGCATAACCCTGCAAATATCTGCACTGCAGTCACAGTGGTGACTGCATAGTACAGAATAGCCAGTCTGTTATTAAACCAACTAGCTTGCGTGCTAGCCGCAGTCACAGAGCAGGCCTGCACAGAGGTGCAGACTGACCCATGCTCCCCTGCCCACACACTGAGATCAGACCCCAGCCAAACCCAGCCTGGAAACTTGTGCTGCGTTAGTGCAGCTCTGTACCAGAGCTCAGGAGCCCTCGGAGCCTTGCACAGCACTGGCTCACCTCCAGCTAGCTCAAATGTCAGCACACCCCTCACTCTGGCAGTATGGACTTCACCACGAACTGATCTGTGCCACTTCACCCCGTCACTTTTCCTAGGATCACAGTGCACGTAGACACACCCCATAGCAGCCTTACAGTCCTCTGAGCTTTGCATGCGAGAGGCCTTCCCAATGGCAGCACTAACCTCTGTACCCCAGATCCTGGGGCCATCAGGGGTCCCCCAGAAGCCAGCGGTTGTACCGCATGAGTCCCCTTCAGCCTGCAGTCAGACCCAGGGCTTTCTGGGCTGCTCTAAACTGCTCCAACTCTCTCAAACAATTCAAAGGGGACTGCAGCACAGCTGAGGATGTCACCCAGACAGTTCAGCTACTGATTTGAGCAGTATGCACTAGTTTCAAACTTGGAACAGGTGATATCATCTTTAGAAGAACATGGCTCAAAAATCCAAGTCCCTAATAAAGGCTTTTGTAGCTTGCTGAGTCATCCTCTCTTTTAGGAAGTGAGGAGAAATGGCAGTGAGACAGGAAAGCTCGCACACACCTTAAATTCCAATTTTCTTTCTTCTAGGGGCAGCAGAGTACTAGAATGTTACTTGTACAACCAACACCACTTGACAAGTGATGCAAGACAAACCACAAGAAGTTACTCGATATCCATGTTAGTTTTCCAAATCAAAAGCTGCCTATTCAAAAACGCCTTTTGGTTCACCCAGTGGATGAGTTTATAACTTTTCAGGAAGGACTTGTTGCTCTGCCTTCAAGTTGACTCCCAGACTTACATCATACTTCCAATTTCAGAACTGCAGTGCTATAAACCTGCCTTCCTATAACAGGACAAATTTGCTGCCCTCCAGGAACAGACTCATAACATATTTGTGGAACACAACAGAGCTATCCCTGATGAGGGGCGTCAGAATTCTGAACGCTGACTTTGGGTGCAAAATCACTTACTGAGAAGTGAAGGTGCCTTATTCTTAGAGCTTCATTTCAGTTTCATTTCTCAGTTTCCAGTTGAGGATAGTGTGGTGAAACACTGTCTAATTTTATTACCTTGTCAGCCCTATACAAAGGTGAGTCTGACTCACTGACAATCAAATTGTAAGAGTGAAAGTTTGCCATCCAGTACTCCCTGATAAAACCAGATACTTAGCATGCAACTCGGCAGAAAAGTTCTGCAGGTTACTAAAGACATTCCTCTGGAGAAGTTTCGGGGTTTTTTAATAGCCACAGCATGTAATAAAGCTGCCACTGGAAAACTTTTCCCAACTTGTGGCTCCTTCTCTGGAACAGCAGCAACAAAAATGCCTACACCCTTGTGTCCAGGTCATTTTCAGCAGAATTCTGTGTGCATTAAACAAGCCAAGCTGCAGGTGTGAAAGCAAGCTGCCAAGAGGCTCCCAGCCACAGCATGCTCCCACAGAGCTGCAGTACTACTGTTACAACATGAGGAAAATTAACTCAGACATGCAAGCATTTAGGGGGACAGGATACAAAACAGTTCTTTAAACATTTTTTTTTCCCCTTCTATATCTACACTTATCAGGCAGTAGGTTCAAAGAGGGGCTGGGGGGATAAGAAAATACAGGTCTGTTCAATTCTGTGACTGAAAGAATGAAAAAATGCAATAGCATTGTCAAAATTTTCCAACTCTATTTTGGCACATCATATCTCAAAACCAGCCTGATGTAAAAATTTCAAGCATGTTTAACTGAGGAGCCTTTGACAACATCTAATGCACAGGCTATTTATCATAAATCGAGGTGCTTATTTTTGGACTTCACCTTGGAACAGGAAAGAATGACTGTTTTGTCAGAACCAGAAAAGTTTATAAATCCTGCCAAACATATCAATACTATGTATTTCAAAGGTACCTTAGATATGCTGCAGAGATATCCACAACTCTCTGCAAAGTTCATTCAGCATTACAAAGAGATGTGCATACTTTGAACTCAATGTGAAATCAGGTCATGTTGGTAGCCACCAAGACTTACCATCTCTATGTGAATAATTATTGGTTTTAAAGCTTTTAAATAACTAGTGCAATTTCTAATGTACTTTTTACATGTTAAAAAAAGTTACGCTTTTTTTTTTTTTAATGTTTCTCCTTTGCCCATCCCACAGTTCTTAACCCACAATGATACTACTAACTGCATTAACCCTCTGGATCTCCAACAGCTACAGAGAATTTTGGAAAGTTTGCAAACCTGCAAGAGACATCCTTTGTAGTGCTAGATTTTATGTATGAAAAGATAGCAATTTTGCACTTTCTCACTTGCCCCAAACTTCTGTATTGCTGTTATACAGCAATTCAAATTAATAGGTATCATGGGGAATTATAGGTCCAACGGCAAGCTGCATTCATAAAAGTCCTTTTACACTGTCTTTGCCTTTTAACAATCTCAAACTTTTTCAAACACTTCAAACAATCTCACTCCACTGTGGCACCCTTTCACTGCCTTCCACTAAATTGGTAAGACACGTTTCCAGCTGCATATGTAGGATGTATCACTTTAGTGCTTAGAGCTGTTCAGATTTTTAACTGGCTTCAGAACATGCAACACCAGCAGTCACCATCTGTGCTACCAGCACCAAGAGAACCAACAACTACAGCTTTCCACACCTGGAAGTAGTGCTGACCCTGATACATCACTCCCAGAAGGTCTTAAATAAAGCAGTCTCCCTAGTCAAAACCACAGGATGGTATCTTCACCAGCAGTGAGCCACTCACCTCCATACTTTGCCACTTGCTCTACACACACAGTAGTTAGTCCCTTCTTCTACCCACCCAGGTTTCAACCAAAACTCTACCTAACTTTTTTTTTTTTTAAAGCCTTCTGTACACTCAAACATCAAAATCCTTCTCCTAAAGCTTTGCCACTGTTACAATACCTACAAATGGGGAAAAAAATGGCAACAGCGCACACTTCACGTTGACTGCAAACCATGCTAAATGACAATGGTATTGTTTCCTTCCTGTGTCCTGCCTGCAAGCATCTCTATATACTTAGCCTGTAAAGACCCTAAGAAATAATATTTTTGTTTGCATCTGTGCACTACCAAATCTAAGAAGATCCTGTTGTAGACCTCCCAAGCCACTGGGAGAACACAAATAAAAGACAACTTATTTTGAATTATTATAGACTGAAAACCCCAAGGAAATGAGATTCTTCTGTTCCACACCAGTGATCTATGTCATTTATCAAACTTGGGCTCCTTGGGCTTTATTCGGTAACCTTCCACAGCACTAATTTTACTCCAGTCAGACTTTCATACTACCGTTTGCAGAAGGTATCCAAGCACCCCTACAAAAGTGCTTTACCTGCCCTGAAAAACTATCAAGTGCGCTTCCATTCCTTATCCTCTTCTGCAGGAAACTACAAAGGAACTAAGTATCGGCTATACACCATGCATTAAGCCTTGAAAAGCCAAGGCAGCTTGTAGCAAAAGACTGGTGCTTTAGGTCATTTGCAAATACACAGCTCTTCAAACCCCAGCGATTTCACCACGCCAAAAACAGACCCACAAGCAACACGGTTTGTAAGAACAGCAGCATTGCTGCTCTTACAAAGAATGGAAAAGGTCTTGCAGATTTCAAAGAAAAGTAAAATCTTGGGCTATATGCTGGTTTTCGACAAAATTGATTGTGAGGCCTTTAATTCGAATCCAAAGTAGAAAGTCCAGGCATAAGTAAAAAAGAAATAAATTAAAAACAATAGCCTTATTTCTAGCACAGTTATTTGTGGATCAAGCTGACAACCAGTCAAGAGTAACTGAGGTGAAAAAGTTAGCTTTGTGTTTAAAGGTTCACATATACTACTCTGAGAAAGAATAAAAATAAAGGGAACTTCTTCAGACAAGCAAAGATCCTTAAAAAGAACTGCAGACAGCATACATGATTCTAGATGACTAATACTGTAACTCAGAAGAAACACTCAAAAATTATTCTCATGAATCAGGACAGTCTTTTGCCAAAACATTTTAATGATGACAAAGTCACATCTGTGTCACCTCTAAACAACTCTGTCTCCTTTCAGTTTACTGTTTACCCTTGCAGATGAACACAACATTGCAGACATTGGTTTTTTTGATTTTCTGAAGAGCAGAGGCTCTGTTTTTAGAGAACTAATTTCAATAGCGTATCTGCCACACAGGCTATGTGTCTATTACTACTCAAAAGAAAACAAAGGACAGTGAGAAGGACACAGAATTAAAATTATTCTTATAAATGTAGAGCAAAACTGTCAGCATAAACCAATACGACAATTTTATATGACCAAAGAGCAATTTATGCTAGAAAATGGCACATAACTAGAGAAACAGAAGAACAAACCCTGAAAATCAAATGATCATTTTAAGCATCCAGACCAAGGGCTCCAATTTTCAATGTGTGGATAGTTAAACTGCAGAGTAGCATCTCAATACATTTTCTACTTTGCGAACTTTGGAGTATAAAGTAAATAAGAACGAAGAGGAGAGGACAGCTAATTTTAGTGCTTTTGGGATAAAACAAAATAACAACAGAGAACCACTGAACCATGAAGCAGTTTTTTTCAAGTTGCTATTTCAATTACAGTCTTCCTCTCCACATGCCAGTACTGGAAAGAAGATGCTAGCTTCTACCCTATCAGAGTAATACAAGCACCTTATTTTATCCAGATGGGCACATTGAGAGCTCTGAACTGCTTACATAATGCTTCTATACATTTTGCTGCACCAAAAACGTGTATTATAGCTGGCAGGAAAAAACAGCATGATTTCTTTAATTTCCTTCTCACTGGTTGCCTTCCTAGTAAGAAGCATCACTTCTGCAAACTGAACTGGATTTGAGCCTTGCCCAGTGCATTTTAACAAATAACCTGAAAACTCATCCCTCTGACAGCTTGTTATGTTACAGCACTGGACTGGAGG
>VYZW01020610.1:25183-52639 GCA_013401315.1 Balaeniceps rex | reverse complement strand
TTTTTTTTTCTGGTTCATCATGGTATTTTTGCATGATGGCTCAGACTGTGGTGTGGCAAGTACTTTATGTATCAGTGCTGAGTTCTTACTGTGAGGATAAGAGCCTGGCAGCCAGTGATTACTTATCTGGGACTGTTTTACACCATAGCAGCTATGTAACTGGTACATAGAGGCTTTGTCCTCAGCTTTGCTGTTTTTGAAGGTAATAAAAATCTGTTGTGAAACAACTTCGGGTATCTTTTGTTGCCCCTGCCCCCGCCCCCTGCTTTCCTTTCCCTAGTCTGCAAATGAATGTAACAGTTATTTTGCTCCCTATCAAGAGGAGGGTACTCCTGAAATTGCAAAGAGAGCAGTTCTGTGTGGAGAGCAGTTTACCAGTTCCTGGTTTTTATGCTGTTACGCTACGGGAGCTGCTGCGCTCCCATTTCAAGAGTGCTTGAAGGACAGAGGTTTGTGTGACTGGCAGTAGAGTCGTGGTTAGTGAAGATGCTGTTGCAGAAATTTGGGGGCCTGGAGAGAGGGGGAGGGACAGATGATACCAACTGGAAGGAGCTAAAGATTGAAAAGAACTGGGAAGCATAAAGAAATATATATAGGGAAAATGAAGGGAGAAGAGAACACAGCTCCAGGGAAGGAAGCAGGGGGAGGCAAACAAGAGGCAAGTGGGAATATGCAAGAGGCATATTCCCACTGGAATATGCAGTAAATATGGAATATTTACTGGAATATGCAGTAAAATCAGTAAGGAAGAATTAAAAAAAAAAAAAAAAAAGATGAAAAAGTTTTCCTGTCCTCTATGAACTAATGTTATATAAGCCTCGTCAAATCTAAGTGGCAAAATACACCATGTGAGAAGTGCAGTGTCTGAAGTAGATATGACAGAGTACAATAACAAATATAAACTGGAAATACAGTTGGGTATACTGTAAAAAGATCTTGTACAAATACAAATTTTTGTGGGGAGGAAGGGGTTTTGTTTCCAGGCTTGATTGTTACTTGGGGGGGAATATGGTAAGTTATACTAAAGGGAGAGATTAAAAAATAAATTTGTTGAATAGATTATTGCTTAATACTACTAGGAAGGCTGTAAAAATATTGGGGTTTTTTCTGCTTAATATTGCTAGTTTTACACTAAATTAAAGGAAGCACTAAGCATGGTTGAGAAGCTAACATATGTGTAGATTATTTGCTGGTACTGAAGCTTGGATCTTCTACCAAGCTATATTCTTTTGTCTTGACAGGTAAAGAGCTTATTGAGAATGAGGTGAAGGAACACCCTGTTCAAGAAACAAGATCAAGCCAGTCAAACGTCAGATACAAGCGTGGTGTGCTAGGCCGGGGCACCCAGCATCATACGGTGGATCAACATCCTCATCTAATACAGAGGATGGAGTCTGGCTATGAAAGCAGCGAACGCAACAGTAGCAGCCCAGTTAGTCTGGACATGCCCTTGTCTGAAAGCTCAAGCACCCACAGGTAGATTTCAACAAATTAGGAGTGATTGAAGTCTTGATAGTTACATAATGGCGTAGAACATTTTTTTTAAAAATGTAAAGCAGTCTTCCTAACTTCTAATACAGGTTTATTGGGGTAGGGAAGAAATAGAAGGGAAATAAGAATCTGAGTGAGTTTGATTCCTTTTCTTTTCAGTATATTGGTAGCTTACTGCTAGTGAGAAGGCAAAGAAATGGGGTTCAGTTGAATGAGAAATGGTGACTAAAATGATGCATCTGAAATAGTCGTACCACTAGTCTGTGATTTTAAATACTCAACTAAAATATCAAACTTCTTGCTTGTCCTCTGAACAGCCTCATAGACCTTTTCGTTTTAGTTAAGCCATTGCTTGATAGAAGCCTTGTACAAAATGAGAAATCAATAGTCTTGTATAGAAATCTCTTGACGGGTTCAGTTTGAGAGGTTCATTGAAGTCTTGCAAGACACTTGTAATATTTATATGGAGAAATAAATAGGCAGCAGAATATGTTTCTCTCCTTGGCTTAGGAAGCTTCAGGCAATCACAAACTGATACTGTTTATGGCCAGAATAGTAGATTTTCAGCTGTAAGAATCTGTTGAGAACAGCTATCACACCATGGTTTTAATATGCATTGCATACTTTTATGGAGGAGATCAGAATTATTGTCCTCCCCTATGTTAACTTTCTTTTCCCCTGTTTCTCCCAAGATTTTCTTATGGTAGACTTCTATGAAAATAAAATGCAAGTAAATATTTATGTGATGATAAAAAAAAAAAAGGTGGATATAATTTCTCCTGCAGAAATTAGTAAAATGGTAAACTGTAACTACTCTCTTCTTGGAGGGATGCTCATATGAAACGAGCAGGTGGATTGGTTCCTGCCTGGCGTAACATCCCAAAGTCTCACAGTAGCAGCATTTTGGAAGTGGAGGCTACTTCATCAATTGGGAGCTGGGCAAACAGCCCACACACCATTGGAAATGGTAAGAGACACTTCCTCGGGTAGCAGTGGTTTTGCAAGGTAAATTGTGTTGGAGTTGTTACTTACTTTCTGAATGTTTATCTTCGCAGTAAAAGTGAGGAAAGGGAAAAGAAACATTAAGGAACAGAACACAGTTTTACAAGATATAACTTACAAGATTTACCAAAGGGGGTTGCAGAAAAATTTTGTTGGAATATTCCTTTGATGATGTTGCTCTGGCATCTTTTTTGCGTATTGACTTAACTGATAAAGTAAAGCTATTTTTCCTATTCTTTCCCATAACTCAGTATTCTGCCATGAGTGGAAAATACCTTCCCAAGCATAACTCATAATAACTTAGTAGGATTGACAAGTCCTGAAAAGGAGCTCATAATGCTGTACAAAATTCAAAATTGTCAGAAATGAGAATGAATATTTACAAGATGTTTGAGCTAAGGCTGAACTTCTCTGCAGATATGCATTGTGATTATATATCGTTCTGAGCAAATACTTTATTCCAGACAATGTCTGGAGAAGGGAAAGGGAGGAGAGGAGAGACTTTTTGAATACAGGTCGTAGTTGAAGTGAAAATGACAACTGATTGATTTCTGCTGTGTTGACAAGGATATTGATATGCTTTATTTTCCTCCCATTTTCATCTGCTTCTGCAGTTAGATGAAAAGTCTCTCTGTTGGAATCCATTTTACTTACTAAAGCTAATGATCTGGCTAATTTGACATAGCATTATTTACAAATTATAAGCACAGTAAGAAGCCTCAAGATTTCAGCATCAGCTTAGGGTTATCTCTTCCAGTGTCTCTCTGTTCCGTTTGCCATTTCCTGGATCAGTGAATCCAGGGATGGGCTGTGCTGCAGGGGAGCCTGAAGCAATACTGCAGCATTTCTGCCAGTCACTGACACAGAGAAGGCAATTGGAAACCAAATGGCTTGGGCAGGGTTTTAAAACTAAAACGTAGCAAAATTTGTGATCTGACATTCTGTGGTCTTTGCTTGGTCAGTCTGTTATTTTCTAATTTTAGTTGATTAAGAGATTTTACTATCAAAACATGATTTTGCGTTTTGTGGTGTGGTTTTTTTTGTGGGTGGTTTTTTTTTTTTTGGAAGGTGGAGAGATGTTTGTCCCTTTAAAGAGTGAACTGGATGAATTGCAAGAGGAGGTGGCAAGGAGAGCACATGAACAAGAACTACGCAGAAAAAGAGAAAAAGAAATGGAGGCAGCAATGGGCTTTAATCCCCGTCCCAGCAGGTTCATGGATCTAGATGAACTGCAGAATCAGGGTAACTTTTTGAATGCAGTATGTTTTGCAAGATTGTAGTGCTGAAGTTTTTTGAACCTTTGAACTTAATTTCCTATTGCAAGTCTCTCTCTCTCTTCCTCCCTCCATTACAATTTTGTACCTTCAGTTAGTGAAAGACCATCAGTTTCAAACCTGTAGGATGCAAAAAAACTGTGTTTGGTATTTTGACCAAATTCCTTCTTAAATGAGACAACAAAGTAATGCAGAGGTGTTTTTAATATATTTGCACCTTTCCATTTTTAAGTGGTGATATGCACCATTACTGGCATCGATGTCTAGATTTAGCTACAAGGCTTCAGCCAATATCTTGGAATGAGCAGGGCTCTTTGTACCTTTCAGACGCCTCAGGTCCACCTGCAGCATAGCTTCTCCGTTTAGGCCATTGTTTTGTTTCTGGTAGCATCACTGCCCAAAGCAAGTCTGCTTGTGCCTGCCCTTGTGCTTTCTACTCTTCCTGCCCAGCTGTGCAGCCACAGCACAGGGGCGGAACAAGTACTGTGGCAGGCTTAAGCTGGATCTAATGTTGAAAATCTGAGCTGGGTTTAGCTTATATATCTTTTCTAAGGGAAAAGAATTGAAAAAAAAAATTCAAAAGCCAAATACTAAGTTTGATTGTCTTCCATGACTCCTCATGTTTCTGGCAGGGGATGGCAGCAGAAAAGGTTTAATTGGAAGGATGGAGCTGCAGCAGAGGGAACTTGGTGACAGGATTCACATGTAGCATCTTTGTTTTAGCCCTCAATCGCCATCAGCCAGTGAGGGAAGTCAGAGAGAAGGTGGGATGAAGTGCACTGACCCAGTCAAGAGTGAAGGAAGCCTGAAGCCTGGTAGAGCATTTAACTGGTGGGGGGGTTGTTGGTAGGTCAGCAGATCCAAGTGAAGGTGTAGTGAACACCTAGGCTCTGCTCCCACAAACGTGTGCATGATTGGGGCAAACCCACTGTGGCCTCCTGTGTTGCCAGGCCTCGTTGCGTCCCCACGCTGCTTGCTCAAACCTGTTGTAGGTAAGAGGCGAGGTGCTGGTTTACTGCTACAGGATAGAGAGGAAGGAGAGGGGCATCCCACAGCAATGCCAGCTCTGGGCACAATACAGCAAGTGCGCTGCAGCCTACAGCCGTGCCAACTGCTCAGCCGCCAGAATGTCACTGTGCCAATAGCAGCTGAAAAATACAATCTCTGTGAGAATGTCTGACTGTGGGAATGTTTTAATAACTTTTGCTGACCATCAGTGAGCCACTTAGTTATCCTTGACAGTCCTGCTGTGACCTGCCAGTAACCAGGTGAAAAATTCTGATATACCAGAGTAGATGGATATCTTTTTGTATTAGTATTAGTGTTTACTTTTGTAACATAAATGCTAATGATGTAAAAATTTAAAAGTAAACCTCTCTTGTTGAGCATGAGGCTGTTGTCTTCTCTGCCTCTCCTGCCCGAAAGAAAATAGCATATTCTCCAAGACGTTACCCCTCTTTGATCTCTTGTTGTATTAGTTGGTAAAAGCAAAAATTGCTTAGCTTTTCCTTGTTAAAAAGAAAGTAAACTAGAATAATGCTTAATCAAAAAAGACTTCAGTAGAACGTTTGAGGAGTTTACAGGCATTGACTTGAGATCTGGGAAGGTTTTTATTCTTTTTAAGCCTTTCCTCACCCCAGTGAGAGATGTAATAGCTTATCATTAACAGACTGCTTGACTGCCTGGAAGGCTTGCTTGTACACAGAACTCCAGAACACTTGTGACTCATTTTCCCTCAAGTAAACTGCTAAATTCATGCAAAGAAAGCTAACTTGAGTATACTGGCCTTGATTACAAGCCTCAGTAGCCTTGATTTTGAAACTGAATGTGCTGCTTGATTAACTCACTGCTCTAACAACTCTTATTTCTCTCTGCACTACTTGCTTTTCATGTGAGTTCTTTGGGGTTTATGGTATAAGGGAGTTTGTGTTTGCATCTGTGCATGAGGGTGTTGGGGAGCAGGCCAGGCCATAGCATATGTTACGCAATTTGAGAAAACGTAATTTATTGTTGGCCAATAAAGATACTCGTGTTCTCTACCACAATGACAGAGACATTCCATTAAAAATCCCCACCCCTAAAGAAAACAAAAAGTCAAGTTTTATTTTCTGTTTTCCCCTGCCTCATTTGAATGTGTACATTTTAGTGCATAACTTGCTTAATGCCTAATAGGTGAGACCAGATTGTTTGGGCATTTCCTCCTCTCAAAACTGGATGTTCTGATGCCAGGACACAGTGTTTCATCTTTCTTCTGTGTGTCCAAGGATGATTTATCCTTCTCTTCTCCAGCACTGTTTTCTAAATTGTTGCAAAAAGAATTCTTGACGATTGACCCTTTCTTTTTGGCTTCTTACGTGTGTTTTTCCTCCTAAAGCTGCAAGACTGTCGGGTTTTCATATTCCATATGTCTCTTTCAGAAGTTGAGTGTATGCACTGAACACACGTTTGTAGAAGTATTTCATGCAGGTATTTACACACACACTCAAGTCTGAGTTTTTTGTTCCCCAGACATCTCTGTTTGTTCCAGTTTGTTTCCAATTTGTATGGAAGTAATTGGATATCTGAAGAAGAGACACATGATTTTCGGCAGGGGACTTAAGATAATGTACAAGGAAAGCCCTGACTTGCTATATTTCTTTTACTGATATATTTTGGTTTAGATTTAATTCTAAATTTAGATTAATTCCTGCTTGACAGAATTCATCTGAACTGACTATGTGGTATGTCTATACCATCTTTTGTACTGATTTAGACTGTTGAAAATAATATAATAAGCCAGTACAACTCTCTCAACTAAAATTTGAGGAAAAAATCTGGTTCCCATTGTTTTACTGTGTGGATGTCAAACATATCAGGGTGCTCGAGTTGTACTTCTGCTTAGGGAAGGTTAGATGGTGCGGTCTGGGATATGTGCAGCCTCTGTGAGACTCCATATGTGGAAGAATTTGGCAATCACAAATGGGATGAGGGTAAGTGAGGGTTCTGCAATGAATGAAACCAAAATGAAGGGTGCTGCATATTGCAGGGAGGAGTGATGGCTTTGAGAAGTCGATGCAGGAGGCAGACTCAATCTTTGAAGAGTCGCTGAATCAGGAGCAGAAGGGGGATTGTGCTGCAGCTTTGGCTCTCTGTAATGAAGCTATATGTAAGTAACTCTAACCGCCTGAGCTATTGCGCTTTTGACAGTTTACTAGTATCATAGAAAAAAAGTCTGAAACATTGAATCATGTTAAATGGTCAGGTAGTAATATGGGGATCCAGCTAGTCTTTAGGTACGTGCAGGGAGACAGAATCTTTCTTTTTTTCAAGTATTCCCTTTTGGGGGTTTTAGTCCTGTTCCTCTTCCATCTCTTTTTCATGTTTGCATCCATTTTTGTTGTTCTCTCCAGCACTATGGCAGTAACAGCACTGGGGTGCTGATGTGCCCTTTTTGGTGCTAAATGGTGCATTTCAGCAGGCACCTGGTAGGTAACTCCCCCTGCCACTTGGTCCTCAATTAACAATTTTTCCCAATCTTCAGGCCAAATTACAAGGGCATTAAGCTCCCCTGTTTCTCATGGAGGGTGTAGCATAGGAAGAAAATGGTAGCCCACTCTTGAGTCCTCTGGATTAACAGAAATGAGCTATGCTGTACCTGACTTTCATGAAGAAAAAAGCATTAGGACATTGAAGTGCTTAAATGCATTGTGACCTTTGAGAATGTGTGCTATGTGATTTCATTTTATTTTTGGTCTTTTTCCATTATGACTGGCTGGCTGTCTCACCCCATGCTCCTCTCTGACTGTATAGAATGGCTGCAGACAGAGTGGGTAGCTCCTGTGCATTTGCATTTAGAAATTGGCTCTTACGGACTGCAGAATAAGGGGCGCAGCATACAGCTGTTGTGATAGCTCTATTAGCTTCCATTCCAGCAAGGTATATGCTGAATCTCAAATCCCAGCTGGGTATTCCTGCACGTAAAGGGAGTCCCAGGTATGGAGGATACAGGAGAAGGGTAGGCGACAGAATGAAGCATCAGTGTGGTAGGGTTGGAAAGAGCCTGTGTGAAGGGGATGAGAAGTTTCGGCTAAAACATGGATAATTTTTTTTTTTTTTTTTTTTTTACTTTATTTTGGTTTAGTTTCAATTAACATGTTTGGACACCTGGCTAAGCTGAATGTGCATTAATGGAAACAATAGCATCCTTGTGAACTCTTCTGTGGCAGTATTTGCATGGTCCATGTTTTATGTTCTTGCTGCATTTTTTCTTTTTTTTCTTTTTCAATTTTACTCCTTTTTTCTGTTTGTTTTCTGCTATGTTTTCTTTTGCATTTTAGCTAAACTAAGACTTGCCATGCATGATGCCAGCGCTAGCACTCACAGCAGAGCCCTAGTCGATAAGAAGCTGCAAATCAGTATCCGAAAAGCCCGGAGCCTCCAGGATCGCATGCAGCACCAACAGCCATCGCAGCCGCTGCCGCCGCCAGCCTGGCACCCACCACAGGGCGGCACCATGGCCCAGTCTACAAGGTAGTCCAAGTATATCACCTAGACCCAGATCTGAGCTGCATCTATGAGCAGTGCAGTCTGGAAAGAAATAGCACACTATATATATATATTCCCCTGGATAGTCCAAATCCTATAGTGTTACTTCCTATTCCTTTCTTCTTTAGGTTGAATCCCATTATAAGATGGTCAACTACCCCTTTTTTTTTTTTTCCCCAGTCTTTATAGAATAGTTCAATGTGCACGTGTTCAAAATGTGATCTGTGACAGAGAATTGTAGCAGTCAGGGCCTGGCAGCATCGGTATTTTATGCACCAAGGGAAAGAATACAATAGACAATAACCTGGCTAAAAGGGGGATGTGTGTTAGGACAAAACATGCAACTGTTTACAATCAGGAGCAGTTTCAGGACTCAGCCAGTAAAGAGTGTACGACAGTAAAAATCTTGCTATAATTGCTTTTATGTTGGGAACAGCAACCAGCGTGTTTTAGCTCTGTAGTTTGAGAAGTGTCAAGTACACTGATCTTTTCTTTCTAGTCCACTTCTCTAGTGATGCAGTGGTACAACTCTTGGATCCAGCTCCTGATCCTGTCACCTTGACTACTCTCCCTGATGCTGTATCATTCTTCATTTTCCTTCTGTGCTTCCCAGTATCTGTAGCCTGGCTTAGCAGCCTCTTCAGCGTCTCTTCATGATTCTTTCTTTCATACTGACTTTAACTATAGCATAATTAACTCTCTGCTGTAACTGATCCTTTCTTCTTACCCTCTTTAGCATGCAGCTTAATCCTTATTTCTTCCCATGCCATTCCCTCCTAGCACTAGACCATACCTATCCAATTTCTAGGCTGTTTCTTGAACTGTTACTTTTCTTCCCTCTCCCCTTTCTTACGTGTCATATTATCAGAAGCTTAGATGAAATCTCAGATGAAAATCCTTTTCTTTTCCTTTTTTTAAATGCCACATACAGCTATATACTAAAACTCAGTTAATTTGCACACCTGCCAGGCTATAGTTCATAATGTTCTTTTCTTTTCCTGCAGTAGCTGAATTATATGTAATGAGGGCTGATCTTTTTGTCAATCAAGAGTCCATTATATCCTCTTTTACAGGAGAAATGCAGAGCCCCAATTATGCATTTTGGCAGATTCTAAGAAAATGAAAGAAACTTTCTAAACTAATTTTGTTAATGCTGAACTTGCTCCTTGCTGCTCTGTGAAAAGAACATTACTTTTGCAAAAAGTTGTATCCAACCAAATGTTAATATTGCAACCAATGAAAAGAATCTATTCATGGCCAGAGTTCTGTACTCTTGCTTTGATACAAATAACGTTGTAGACAGTGCAAAGTTTGTAATTACTCACAAAGTCATTCCGCTACACATATCAACAAGGTCTTCATGATAACTTTCATTCTACGCATCTCGAGGAAACGAAGCAACGATGTTACAGTTGTTTCCTTAATTTCTCTGTTGGAGCTGTTTGTAGCCTGTCATTTTCTCACAGGCACATGGACTTGGTACTGGTTTTTCTGTCTGCATATTAAAATGCTTACTAAATGCAGAAAAATGCCAAGGACATGTATGACCCAAGGGTATAATTGTCTTGCATTGGTACATAAAAGAATACAAATTATTTTTTAGAAGTATGCTTAGAATACAAATTATTACAAAATAATAGTTACATATTTAGCTTGAACTTTATTTAATGTGTTGGATAAATATCTCAAAGATCAGAACACAAAGATGATATGAAAGAGATTTCAACCTGTTCCTTCCACTTGTCAAGTCATTCTTTATGAAGTTGCCTGGAGAGAGGGGACCTTATGGAAAAATTGTCAGTTCATGTTCAGATCATGAACATGTCCAAAGTATTTTCAAAAATATCTAAGATATTAATGTTGGAAACAGTTGTTTTATTTTATATAAATGCTATTTTTATTATTGTTACAGTTATCCTTACCCACATACTCAGTATGCTGGTTAAAGTGCTTAGGGTGCTGTACAAGAATACTTTATATAGAGCCTAACTGTAGCAAAATACTCTTAAAAATATGAAGTGGATGCAGTAGATCAGTTATAGTAGGAAACCAGGGTTAGAAGCAAAGGACTAACATGTATGTGTCTACTGAATTAATGCAAAGTCTTCATCAGAATACAGTTAGTAAAGAAAAGTGTGTTGAGGTATATGTCACCTAGTGCAAGTTCTGCACCCTAGGGATAAACGTAAGCAATAACTGCTGCTAATCATTTACCCTTCTGTGTGTTTTAGTGAACAGACTGGCCCGCTCCAAGTACTGCTGAGCCAGGAGGTACCACTGGAACCCAACAAAGAAGTGGAATTTGGGTCCAGTTCTTTCTTCCACCCAC
This sequence comes from Balaeniceps rex, assembly GCA_013401315.1. NCBI lineage: Eukaryota > Metazoa > Chordata > Aves > Pelecaniformes > Balaenicipitidae > Balaeniceps > Balaeniceps rex. The sequence continues at coordinate 42,019 of VYZW01020610.1, read as the reverse complement.
CTGCTTCCTGCCATGAATTGCACTCATCATTATATCCAGAGTCTTCCTCCTTGCCCCCTTCTGAAAGCAATCCATCCAACAGGATCTCTCCAAACTTCCAGTCTGCTTCTGCTGATTTTCATGACCAAGTTCCCTCTTTTCCCTATAGGCAAGGGTTGGCAGAGAGGTCTGCAAGAACTGAAAATGATGCCCACCATAGTGTGGAATTTGCTGACACCACAGCCACAGGGCCTAAAGACTATAGGGAATGCTGCAGTAGCAGCAAGTTAGAAGAGGTTCATAACATAACGCCTATTCTCACACCTCAGTACAAATCCAAGGCTAACACAGTAAACTTTGGGTCTTTGCCTACACTGTTTCCCTGTCCACATCCACCACAAGCAGCATCTCCTGAAAAGGACAGCCAGCACAGTCCTTGTTCCAAACTCGCAAGCTCTCCAGTGCGGCCCAGCATTGATCATTTAGGGGCCTATCATGCAATGACCCCTGCAACTTCATACCCTACACAGCAGTGCTCCTTGGATCCTTTGCAGAAAACAAATAAGTACTCCAGAGCAAACAGCCATGAGATTTTATTACCCTCACAGGATGAATATGGCACAGAAGGTTGCAAATCTGAGGCTTTTAGTACAAAGGGACATGTTCGTTCCTTGGCAGAGCAGTTTCAGAAAATGCATGCAGTCTCCCAGAGAAAAGGTACTCATGAAAAAGGCTGGATTGCTGCAGTGTGTCAGGATGAGAAGTCTCCAAAGTTAACACAAAAATCTTTCATCAACCCTTCATCCTCTGGTTACAGACAGCTAATCCATCAAAACCAAGAGAACAAAAACCAGTCTTCTGAAAAATTACACTCAACTGTGGATATTAGGAACGGGGTAGTTTCTTTGCAGGGTTTTAGTGCCCAACATGTTGCTTCTAAGAGTATTTGTTCTCACAGTGAAGAGCTGTGTAGAAGAGGTGGACAGAATATAGCAGACCCTGCACCCTACCTGGAAAGGCACTGTCATGATGGAGGAATGAAACAGGTGGATGATGGAGCTACTAGTAGCATGGTTGCCTCTATGCCTGTGGACCGTTGGGTGGATAATGTTACTAGGTATTACAGTTCTCAGAAGGCTAATAAGAATACTGAATGGCTTCCTGTACCTGGGAGGAGTCCACCCCTTTCTGATCAGAGAGCAGTTGGAGATGACTTGAGCAGGATCCCAGTACATCTGCATCCACAGTGGAATCAAGACACAGAACAGGAGCTCTCAGAACTGGAATCCCTCTATCAGACTAGTCTGCAGGCATCTCAGGCCACTAGGCCTTTCTTGGGAAGACAGGACAGTGCTAGGTATCCATTTGACCAATCAGGTAAGAATGATGCAGCTGTTTTTCTTGGTTGACCTGCCTATGTACTCCAGTATAGGTGAAGGTACGTTTTCCAGTTGATTTAGTTAAATGGGCATGAATTTGTGCACAGAGGCAGAAAGATTGAGGTTGTGAAACCATTCTAACTATATAGGTATATAGGTAGAGAAGCAGTGTGATAGCACTGCCTGGGGCGGCTGCAGAGTAGCTGTTGATCTTGGCAAATGGAGAGCATCATCTGTTAAGAGTAACATAGAAATAATTGATCCTGTTTTCAAGTAGGGAGCTAGCTGCTTAGGTCAGGCTGCTGAATTTTGCTGTTTGAAATCCTGCATCGCCTCTGGAATTTATTAAACTGTTTCTATGCCTGAAGTTAATGTTCTCCGCATTTGTGAATTTTGACTGATTGTATTGTATTTGAGAATTTAGTCTGTACCTGGTTGAGGGGAATAACTTCTAAAAGTGTTTCCAGATCTCTGAGAGTTGAACTTGTGTTTTGCTAAGGACTACCTGCTTTAAGTTCTGGAAAATTACTTGTGAAAGCAGCACTGGGGGTACACGATCTTCACTAAGATCCTTGAGACCTTGTGGATTAGTTGGTGCCAAAAAAAATGAACAGATTCTGTTGCTGTTGGTGAAAACATCCAGCTGTTGCTGGAGACATTCAATTAGAGTTTGCTGACAGCAGTCCAGTTCCACTTAAGCTGATCTAATCTCCTGCATGAGATAGGGCAACCTTGGTTCTCTGCTTAGCACAAGTGAAGCCAATTTCTTTATAATCCATGTCATAGCATTAGAGCTACAAATTTTCTGGTTAAATACAAACAGCCTGAAACTTGATAGGTATCAAAGTGAAATATATATGTGATATATATTGCAATACATACACAAGACAGGTTTTCCCCTGCCCTGTACCCATGGAGGTGGAGCCTCCATTGTTCCTGCCAAATCAAGCCTGGCTGTGACCAGAGTGAATACTGCAGTAAACTCTTGAACAGTTTTTTATTCAACAGCTCAAGTTTTCTGTGAAACTGTCTTGTCTTGCAGTCCACTGGCAGACCAGGTGACACATCCGGAGGTGTCCATTTCCCATTTGTTGTCCTTTGGTTTTCTTTCAGAGTTAGGCAAGATCTGACCTGACAACCTTGCAGATACTCTATTGCATGGGCTTGAATCAGAAGGTCTTATGTGTTCCTACTTAGCTTACTGGTTTTTGGAAGCTCTTTCTGGAAATCTAGCAGGATGAAGCCCAGTTGCTTTAGTGTTAGCTGGAGCTTCAGAGTTCTGTCATCAAATGCCCTGTTTCTTAGCTGACACTTTCCTTGCCTATTTTCCCACTACATATATGAGGGATATGAGATAACGATATTCTTCTGAAGTGGAGTTTGTGTTTGGGATCTTTACTTCTGGTTTGCTGTGACTTTCAGATGTTTCTTCCCACGTTCTGCAAATTCTTTATAAAAACAAAAAGTTTGAACCAGTGCATCTACTGTGATGAACTGGATGAAAATCACCTGAGTGGGTCTAGGACAGCTCTTTCTCACTTTTAACTTGGATTACCTGTTCATTTGCAAATGGTGTCTTAAGCTTTCTGCCCCATATCAACTGTTTTTTTCAGACCTTTGTGTTCAGAATCATGCTGAAAATGCCTCTGTTTCATTACTGGAGCTTTACAACAGAGATTAAAGCAAAGACCTGATCCTCCAAATGCCACCTCAGTGCAGAAAATGTGTCGTTACAGCACATCACCTTTCTTCCTTTATAGAGAGATTCCCTGTGACCGTTTTTATTAGGCTATTGATCTGCCTGTCTGTTTCATGAGAAATGTTAGGATTTTAGCTGGTTGGTGGGGATTGCACTGAAGTGAAGTAACTGTAGCAATCCTAGTTAAAAATAACACTTTTAACTATTTAACCAGCACAACAAATGGCTGACAAACTGTAGCATTGATGGGAACAAACAGGTGAACGTGTGGGGAACTCAGATGAGTCTTGTTTATCCCGAGTAACTTTAGGTAACTTGCTCCTGGTAGCTGATTTGCTGTCCCTTTAGGCCCCCTAAACTATCTCACCTCTGTATCAAACAAGTGCTGGTGTGCGGTTAAATCATTTAAATAGTTCAATTAACTGCTCCCCAGAAGCCTGCAAAAGGGCAAGTGAAGCAGGCATGAGTATCCTGATAGACTGTCTCCCCTTGAAATGTTGGGAGTTAGCTTATGTATTAATATTCAAAGGATCTCTGATGACTTCTCATTCTGTGTGTGTAGTCTGTCTGTCTTTGCTGGAGTCAGACCTAAGATAGTCAGAAATGTGCCGTAACATGCAACCAAGCGTGGAATTTAACCATAGCCTTTTCCTTCCCAGTCTCTGCGAACCTGAATGTGAGGAAGCTGCATGCTACAGCTGGCATGGGTCTCTCGAAAACCCCAACAGCAGAGATCGAACGCAGTCTGTGTGGATCCGCTGTCTCTTCTGTCTCCAAGGTGACATGTTGTTACTTAAGATGTGCTAGAGGGGAAAGGAATTGGCCTGTGCAAATGAAAGAATTTACAATGGGAGAAGTGGAATATATTATGAAAAAGGTACTGGGGTCATTGATACTAATGTTAGAATTTTAAGTGCAGTCTAGCTCAGGATTAATTAGCTAAAAAATGAGTGACTCATGCTATATGCAGCTTGCATGCAATCAAATTATCTAAATTCTGACTTTGAGGAATATATCCCTGAAAACTTGAAGATCTAGTCTCTTTGAACATATTGACATGAACTGCCTTGCATCACAACTTATGATAACTGCTTCTTGCAGGGGCACAGACTTTTTTTTTTTTACTGTGTCACTACATATTATGAAAGTGGGGGATAATTTGGTATTTGCTACAGTTGGTGGTTGGTCACCTCAGAGTGGGAGAAGATGCTTTTTCTTTTTTTTTTTTTTCTGAGGATAAACTGTTTAAATAACTGGCAGTTACATATCGGTGCCTGTACATGAAAACATACAATTATTTTCAAGGGGAAATGACATTTCCTATAATACTTCCATACTGATTAAAGGGAGCTTAAATGGTCTTGCTTATATAGAACAAAGGAAAAGAAAGAAGGAATAAACATTTCCCTTGCCTCACATAAGACTAACAAGCTTCCAGATAATCCTAGATTTTTTTCAGTTATGAGAAGACTGTAGTACTTTATCATAGGATAGCTGTCAGTTGCAGCCATGATATCTCTACAGGGGCAGTGATGCCTGTAGCAGCAGTCAGTCCTTGAGGTAGATTCATCCCAGTAGAGACTTTTTGTCCCGGCTTTAGATATTTATAAAAGAACGAATCCTATTTAGACAAATGAATCAGTGTATATTTACTAAAGAAAGAAAGACTCTAAGGAATAATATTTTTCATCACCAGATCCAAACAGACCCATTTGCTTTAAGTTTTCAAGGTAGTACCTGAATGAAGGATTTCAAAAAAGAAAAGGTTGTGGAGTTTCATTGAAGTATAAGTAGTCTGCTAGATTTATATTGATCTCTTCCCTATAATTATTATATAAAATTGATATTATGGAGATATGGAGAGCCTTTTCTGAAATGTGTGATATTGTCTGCAGGTCACATATACCAGAGAACATAGCAGGGAACCAGAAGAGGAGGAAATGTACAGTGCAGAGAATTTCCGTCGCATTGCTCGCAGTCTCAGTGGGACAGTCATCTCAAACAGAGAAGAGACCTTGGTCTCTTCTCACAGTTTTGTAAGTACAATGATATGCAGCTTTCCCAAGAGCCATCATCTGTGGGTAGGGTTGCTGTTTTCTCTGTCTGCATTTAGTAGTTAACAAACAAGACAGCAGACAACTGAATAATAAGCCATGATGAAAGCTTGTCTTTGTGAATTTTTGTTCTCTTTTTGGAAGAAGAAAGAGCTTTTGTTTAAGTAACAAAGCCATCTTCTTCAAGAGTCATTGCAGAATAGTACCTGCTGCAGCTGGCAAGCAGGTGAGCTAATATTACTTGCCAGTATACAAAGACATCCAGTATAAACATTTTTTTTCAGTTGACGTAGAATATTTTCAAGAAACCTTCTAATACACCTTTAATTTTAAAAAGGCACCACTAACCATGTGAAAGTTTCCGCTCTCTTGCGGGTGTATTCAGCAAGTAGCATTTTTAGAGAGTAAAAGTAAGCATAAAGGGGAGACAATTCAAGACTTGGTACATAACATGCAGCCAGTTACATACAGGAACTAAATAAAAATAGGGAGATTGATATTTTTTCCTTCGTTATCTCTTTTAAGTAGTCTTAGGTGCAAGTTAAAACTGTCAGTGAGGAAAACAATAACAGATTATTGTTGGTGTTTAGCAACATAGCCAGATACAATGTGAATGTTTGGCTTGGATTGAATTTTTTGCAAACTGTGCTTAAGTTTTGATTTGAAACCAACTGCATAATAAGTGTAGAAGAGTCTCAGTTGCAAAATCAGTTCTGTAGACTGGTTGGTCTGATTCTGTCTTTCTGCTGTATACCATGAGCTAAGAATATGTCAACTTCTGAATGTTTGCTCCTCAGCGTGCTTTAGTTGAGGGCTTTAATGCATACCTGGAGGTGCTGGCAGAAGCAATTAAAAACCTCTAGCTGTCCAAGACCCCCCTCTCTGCTGAAGGTTTTTATCCCCACAACAGAAGCAGCTGATAAGATGGCTGTCTGTCACCACTCTTCACGTTAGTCACTGGGCTCAAGTCTGTGGCAGTTTGTTATTGTGCCATCCCTGCTTTGGGGTAGGTACCTGCTAATAGAGGGAAATGGTACAGCACTGGTAAATACTTCAGCTGCAACAGGTAAATCTGTTCATAGTCTGCAATCAGAGCTTTCAGTAAAGCCTGCTAGAAAATAGGAAGGAAGGATCAGCAATACCCTTCTTTATTTCATGGCTTGTGTAGAATGCTGACTGGCCTGCCATTGTTCTGTGGATTCAGTTCGCAAACCAAACCTCCATGATTGGTTTGTGTTTGTTTTGGCGCTTTCTCCTTTGTATATTTCCAGTCAAATGATCCTCTTAAGTAGCCCACCACTGCAGTAAGAGCCTTACTGGATTAATGCAGTTTTTATTTGTATTTCTTTTTCACATACAGATGCATGTTTTTGTTCCAGTGACTCATCCCTTTCCTTGGATCAACACCATCTTTGCTTGATTCAACCCAACTCTGTGTTTACTCATCATGTTATGTTCTTTTCTTCTCCTTTCTCGTTTTATAAAAGGAAGCACCAAATACAAGGAAAATGCCAGTGGACACCAGCCACCGTTCTTCCAGCTCCACTTCCCTTCCTTTCCCCCATGATCCTCCTGTGTTTCCCTTTGATCCCCAGCACAACCCAAACCAGGTGCAGCACCTACCCCATGATGTACTGATGCCCAGCATGGTGGGCAAGGCACGTAAACCGTCAGGTAATCACAGGACTTTTCATCCTCCTTTGTGATCAGAAATATTGCTGAAATACAGCTCTTCATATCTTGTCTTTCGTAATGATGTTTCACCACCTGCCTGAATTCCTCCAGAAATCTGGAAGGACGAATCACCTTCTTCTTCTCTGCCCTTTTGAGTTGTTCCGTGATTCTGTGCTAAGTGGACGTAACAAAAGGGAATAATCTTTATGGAAACATTGTGATGAATTTATATAAAACCATATTTACATTTTTGTGATGTATTTTCTTTAGTGTAAAAGTAGCAGTTAGACCCACCACCTTGTTCTCATGTATGAGAGTACTTCCACAAGGTACTCATTCCAGCAAATCACACATGTAATTGTGCCAACAGAAATAAGTAATTCCTGCATGAGAATTATTTTCCCTGTGACAGCCATCAAAACCAGTTTGATCTACCAGCCTTGAAATATTTTGTTGGGCTCCTCCTTGATGACACAAGGGCTATTAAAGAAATCTAAAGTCTGTGACAGCAGCTGTGGTAGGATGAGCAGGAAATGCAGTGAGGAAAGTGAATGCTAGAAAAGGGTACAGCTAGCTTTTATTCAGAATTGCATGTCAACCAGTAACTGGATGTCCTAGTGATTTTGGTTTTCTTCTGTCACCTCCTGGTCACAGCTGAAAGTTCTGAGAGGAAGGATGAAACAAAAAATATAACCAAGTAAACCTTTTTTTTTTTTTTCTTTTTTCCCTTCCCCCCCTCAACCCCAGGAGATCAGAAGAACATCATCCAGAAACTTCTGGTTGTGCCTGACAGGGGTGAAGCTTTCCGAGGTGAAGACTACCCAGGTGTGGCACTGAGCTATGGGAGTCTCCCTTGTGCACCCAAAGGCACCCTCTCCCAGGGGCAAAAGCCTCTTGTTAATCCACATTTAGGAGGTGGAGCATCAAGTGTCTCTGGCCACTGGCTGAACACGAGCTACCCTGCCAGGCAAACAGCCACGTTACCAGATAAACGAACGACGCTCTGGGGGAAACATGCTGGCCAGCCAGGCAAGAGTTTACAGGAAGGCTTCCTTCAGCAGCCTTCGCAACATCAAATGCATGAATCTTATGCCATCGGTTGCAGGCTACCAGCCAGCACAGACTACAGCACTTTAAGAATACCACGTGAGCCTTCTTGGGATCCCGGTGCCTCTCAAGGTTGTCCTGTGCCCCCTTCTTGCGTTAAGGCCCCGGGTCCAAGGAGAGTTGATATGCCCCCAGAAGACGACTGGCGACAGAACAGCTACACCCCTCAGCCTGGCAGAAGGCGAATGCTGCCAATCCACATGATGGATGGGACATTTTCTTCTGCTTCGGAGGCACACAGAAATAGGCTGGCTCGAGCAGCAGCAGCAGCTGCTGGCACCATGCAAAATAATGGCTGGTGAGATCCCGTGCACTCCATGTGCCCTGATAAACTGCTCTGTGAACAGACTATAGGTGTTGCCAGAGCATGGATTACACAGAGACAGCAAACTCTTTTAATCAGTATCTGTGCCAGTTTTGTCTTAAAATGTAGCTATACAGTATGTGGAAACTAATTGCACTGTGTTTCATTTCTGACACTACTGAACTGCTGTCTGGATGGGGAACCTTAGCTATTCTAGTCCTGGCCTCTCCTAGCAAAAAAGTGCTGTAGGAATGGTAAGCTTCAGGGGCATTGGTTTACGGGTAAGCTCAGAAGTATGCACATGTTTTGAAGGAAGACGGCCACTAACAAAAGGACATTTTTAAGGACTCTCATGAAATGTAGCTTTGGTAAATTCTTCACATAAAACCCCAATCCTTTTGTTTTCCTCTCCTTCCTCTCTCCTGTTCCTTCCTAGGGGAAAAAAGCTGACCCACCTTCCAGGTTCCAGTAAATCTGCACTTGGCAGGCTGGCAGTTAGTAAAGCAAACCCAGTTTTCAGTGTGCTGAGATCTCGGGCAGAGATCACAGCTGTAGTTGCTGCTGAGGAAGTGGCAGGGAGACATTGTTCATGAGTAAGCCAGAATTTTCCCCACTTCCTTAAGGCAAACTAACAATGCTTCAAACAGAAAAGACTGTTAATGCTGCACGCTTAATTACACCAATGTAAACACAAAACAAGTTTAACTATTTTAGTGTCAAACATACTTGCTTTTGTAAGTATTTTTCAAATAAATCTATGAAAATAGTTCTATCTACCTGTCTGTGTATGAGCTTTCTTTGCTATTTGGCTTTACTCATCAGTTGGCCTGAAACTGCTGATTTATTTTCTTATACACTAACAAACATGAGTAAATTGTTTCTTCTAGTTCATTAATAAAGTTTATGTAATAAATATTTAGTTAGATTGGAGGACAGGTCTAATTTTGTCCCTGGATTTGATATGTTTCATCACTACTCTGTGCTTAACTTTCCCCCCATAATGGACAGTAATTAACAGTGTCCTTTGAAAAGTATTTTGAGACTTCTTTTTTGGAGGGAAAACTACAGAATCCATGCAAGTTGGTAGTGTATGCAGATAGGACTCTTACACAAAAAAGTAATTAGAAATTATTGATGTAGTGAGAAGTGTCATTTTAATGAGTTGCACTCCTGCTCTTGCAAATGCTTTCAGGTGTGGTGGTTATGAGTTGTTTAAAAACGTGGAGGGTGCTGTTACATGCTTACATGGACAGCGGGACTGCAGCTGCGGTGGTTCTAGCCCAGCAGCCAGTGGAAGGTCTAGACTGCCCTCTAGTGCCTGGTACTCCTTGGTGACCTGCTCTTGCTGCTGCTCTAGGTGAGGGTCTTCATTTTAATTTCATGTTTTGCACCTCTGTGCTTGATGGAATTTCATTGGGTTTTGCTGTTTGGTCTGAGATTGAGTCTCATTCGTTTTAATAAATGTCATTTCTCAGTTTCTTGTTTCTAAATAATTGCTGTTATGTCTGTTATTGTTACAATCTCATGTGACTACATCATGCTAAATTGTGTTTTACATTTGGGATTATGTTGCACGCTTCTTTGTACTTAACTGCCCTCACTAGCTGTGGTTACCAGAACAAAGCACTCTCTTCTTCCACCCCTCCATTCCAAAACAGTCCTACAGGCTTTGGACTTTTTCACGTAATGGTTTTGCCAATTTAATAACATGAAGTAGTATTTTACTGAAACAACTATTTGATTAAGGTTTCCCAACAGATACGGAATTGTTAGTCTTTCTGGCTGCACATGGACATGCCATAGCCAATTGCTAAGTTTTTAGCTATAGAAATTACGATTTTAGGAAGTGACTGCAATGCAGAGGTGGATATTTGGACAGAAACAGTCCTTTTGCAGCGTGCGCGCTCGCGTGCTCGTGGTAGAACGAGACTATTGGAGTAGAGGGAATCTGGGCAGAAGCAGCCCCTGTTTGTTTTCAGCTTTTTGTTACCTTCAGCAGTTGGAGAAAGTTACAGTAGCCCCAGGATGCAAATGAAGACATGGATAAGTATTTGACACTCTTGCTTGACTACAGCTCTAAAAAATTCAGGTTGCAGAGTGAGGCTTAAGTAGTCTTGAACTCAATTATCTAAAAAAATAATCTGCCAAAATAAAGTATAAAGTCATCTTTTCAAGAATCAATATGGAGTATGAAACATTTTCAAATAAAGTACATGTGCATGGTTAGATTTATTACTTATTAATCCTAGCTACTGGGAAGGAGGAAGTGCACTTCCATAAAGCTCTGCAGAATAATCCTGAGTTGATGCAACTCATTTTAATCATTGGTGGTATCCAGTTTTTCTTTATAAAGGGAACTGTTGTTTTTATTCCATTATCATAGTTCTATCTACCAGGTTTCAAAACTGATTTGTAAGTGTCCTGTGTATATTAATTACTTACTACGAAATTAACTCAACCAGAGGTCTGAAAAGGAAAAGTTGGGATGTAACCTCTGAAATATCTCCGTACTACCTGGTATGTTAGTATATCAGAATAGAAACAAACTGAAGTAGATTCAGCAGTACATTTAACATAGGAGAAAATGTGAAGCTGGAAAAATACCTTTACTTCGCCTGCAAGTCTTAGTGAGGTTAGTAAGTTAATATTTACCCTGTAATTCATTTGACTAACTGCTAACTTGCAAGTCTCTTCAGTGGTATTTATTGGCTATTTAAACCCTAGAAAAATCAATTATGTATTCATTTAATAGCTCATTAAAGTTCACTGTTGCCTATAAGAAGGGTGAGGAGGGAGCTTCCACAAGGAATTCAGCAGCTATTTTGGAACAGTCTTTCTTCTTAGAGTTTATAAAGTTTGTAAGCTTTGATGCAACGTAACCAGGGCTTTCTTCGTAAAATATCTGTCACTGGCTGCGGAGTAGGTTGATGGATGGAATTAAGTGAAATGGAACCCACACACACTCAAATTTATGTTTTAAAATAATTTAATTTCAGTTATCCTAAAAACAAAATTCTTATTCCCTACATTTGTATGATCTCTCTTTGTGTTTGTAATACGTGTTTAGACCTGGCTGTGTAGGGGGCAAAAAGACCAGTAATAAAATTAAGAGTAACTTGGTGTTCTAGCAGTAGCAAATTTGTGTAAATACAATCCTTCTCTATATGGAAAAGGAACTACCTAGCACAGTTCCTTCTCTTGAAGGCAACAGAGTTTGTGCACACTGTTTATGGAAATCATACTCAGACCTGCTGAGCAGCAGATTTGTTCAAATGGAGTATGTGCTGGAGTGTACAGCACTAGTGAGTTAACCAGAACGCACTCTGGTTCGGAGAGGTGAGCTACAAAAGTGCAAGGTAAGTGCCTGGTCCCTCCTAAACAAAGGCTGCCGCACCCATGTTAAAATGAGGGGAATTTGGGAAGAGGGAAGGAACTGTCTTACTGATGTTTTTCTATGATTGCTAACATTGCTGCAATTGGCTTACCAGTGATGGTTGGGTAGGCAGGATTCCAGGTAACTGGCAGTCATGCAGGTTTTGCATCTGATGTCATTTGGGGAGAGGTCCAGGGTAGGGGTGTGGGGAGAAGAAGGAAAGCAAAAGACAAGAGTGAGAGGGTGCATTGGAATGGGAAGGAACAGACAGATAGGTGAAGAAGACAAATTGAAAGACAGTGTGTGCGTTGCATCTCTTCACTCAAAGAACGCGCAGTAATGGGTCTGTCTGAATTTTCTTTCTTTTAATGGATAGATTTCTGTGCAGAGAGGGTCCTCGGTACCAGTCTGCTGCTGAAGCTTTTGAGAAGGAAAGATTGACTGATGTAGAGAATAGGCAATGCTCTTTATAGGAGTCTTTAATAATGTTCATGCCATGGTAAACGAAACTGTGCAGAAACACTTAGATACCACTGCTATATGTATAAATAGACAGACATTGGGCAAACAGTGTAGGTTAAGTTAGTGTTTATGCCGGCTGGGGCAAAGACAAAAATGTGCTTGGGTTTTACAAACACCTCACTTATGTTAGATCGTTCTGGAGTCTCCTACCACTGTGCTGTCTCCCATTTAGCACTATGGGTGGCAAGAAGCACAAGTATGAGATTTTCATCCATCTGTGCTTGCTGCCTCTAGCAGTTTATTGCTGCATAGTCCAGAACCTTTTCAAGCCTAGTTAGATATCTGTAACCCTCCTTTTATGCTAGTTCTTCCACCATTACTATCACTGATGGAGTTACTTTTAAAGCTTCAGAAAATGTTTTAGAAAAAGCATGTTAGATTAATTATTTTTTTATCCTCTTGCACTACTGCTGAAATTATTTTCTATTTGCATCATTCTTCTAGTTCATTGAAGGATTTTTTTATCCTTTAAAACCAAAAAAATACAACTAGGTAATGTTTTTAAGATTGCTATTCGATTAATGGAAAAATACCAACTAAGACCAGCTATACAGTCACTTCAGAACACTGAATATGTTTGCTAGCATATTTATGGAAGCAGATGCAAATGGATGAGCTCAGCTGAAGAAGCCTAAACTTCCTTATTGGCATCAATAGAATTGTTTTAGTGTTCATTCTTGAGTGAGTAAGCACTGAATATACTTATGAATAAGACCAAGTGTCTAGTTCGTAAACTAACTTAATATTAGGTTTATTGAAGGAGGGTTATCTTGAGTTTGGGATGGCCCAGTCCCAGATGATTCATCAGTGAATCATAGGCTTGAGAAGCTTTATGTGTGTGTATATATCACTAATCAAAATAATTTTAAATATGAATACATGAGAAAAGTGAGTACAATGAAGCTGCACTTCAGTAATAAATCAAAAAATAATTTCATATTGTTAAATTTTAGCTTAACTTTTTTTACTACTCGGGCAAAGTGATGGCAGTCTAGGGTTATCTATCATTCCTTTTTTTTTTACTCAAAATTTATACCAGTTAATTGCTATGTAACTGTCAATTGAGGGAGTTCCAAGCATAGAACTCTTGCTAATTACAAAAAAAACATCAAACTATTCAAGATTGTCTTAAGCAGCTTAAAGCACATTAAAGCATGAGCATGTCAACATGCAGTATCTATGTAAAGAGTAAGTGGTAGCTGAACACAAGTAACTTGCTTTGATCTACAAATCTTGACTTACTAACCTTGAATTACTTGGCTGGAATGCTGCACATAAGGCTAATTCAACTAATGAATACGTATTTCTACTTTTGTCTGACAAGGTGTTGGTTGTGAGATAGATATATAGATAGATATATTAAAAAAAATTGTATAACCTACCATCATAGCTTATATGCTATTTGAAAAATCTCTGGGTTCTGTTTGCTATGGAGCTATATGTTTTGTTTCTTGAAAATAATTTGCTTTCAATTCCTGTGATTCCAATACAGCATACTAAACTTCAGCTTTTTGTAAAGGTCCAGACTGACTTTTTTTTAGCTATAAAATATGTCAATCAAATGTAATTTAACATTATACCATTAAGTCAGCTACAAGTTTTGAGAAATCAGGCATGTATTTTTAAGTACATTTAAGAAGAAATAACTGATTGTTCATGACCCTATGTATTAATTGTTCCTAATCAGAGGAAATTATGTATAAATAAATTTTCCATTTGCTTTGGTAGTTTAGTTTCTCCAGATAGATAGAAGAAAAGTTCAGTTGACGTTAAAGAACCATTTTGGCGCTGTAGACTGGTTTTGGTTTACTGCCCTTAGAGGCTTAAAAGAAGCTATTTAATATAGCAGATAGAACAGTCAGGTGTTTATGACACCTTACTCATCAGAAGAGGGAGAGGAAGGTATGTGCGTGGGAGTCTTGACTGATTTTTCACAATAAACTACTGATTTGAACACAAGGATGTAATTCATGAGATGGTACAGACCAGAAAATACATCATCTTCTCATAGTTTATGGGGGGGAAAAGCCCACAGCTCTCCAGTGGTTTTATAATTTTCTAGTTGTATATAAAGTTACTGGGACAAAATATGTAGAAGAAAAGCTTTTAAATCCTAATGTGGGATTATTTTGGGATATCCTTTTCTGCATTCATTTAACTATTAGTCATGACCTCAGGTTTGCCCAGTTATGAGGGTCATTTTTTGTTTAACTCCTTCTTGAGCTAACCAGTCCCAATGGAACAGTTAATTCTTATTAATACTTAATGGTGGTTGGTCTCAGTAGCTTGGGAACAGGATGCAGAGGGGTAAGCTGTAGGCATAGTTGCACTTTTGCCATCTGGTAATGATGGCCAGATGCGTTTGTGAGGAAAGAACGCATGTACTTTTCAGTAACCGAGTCGTCATATCTCTGCCTTTTGTGAGTTTGTTTCCCCTGCCCAGTTTCCTTTAAAATTGCTTAATGGGATTTCTTTGATCTGTAGGACATTGTGTTCATGGATCAACATACTTCATCAAAGCTTAAAAAAAAAAAAATCACACTGTTTTACATCATAGTTCCTGTTATAGAGAAACAAGATTGTTGTTTTTTAATAAGGTCCTAAATGTAAACCTGCTTACCTTGAATACTTTGTCAGCTAAGTCTCCTGCTTGTGGAGACTCTAAGAAAACTAGAGAGAACACAAAGGAGGGCAGCAAAAAGCAGAGTGAACTCGATTTTTAGAGTGAGTAGAGGTGACTGGATCATAGTCTATTAATATCATCAAGGTAGTAAGATAAATGAAGAGAGGGAATTGCTTGGTCTCAGATGGTAGGAGAAAGAGCAATCACTTAAGGCTAAGGAAGGAAAAGTTTGAACTAGATAATAAGGGCGGGGGAAGGAATGCTTTAAGCAGAGCAAGCGAGCGATGTTTTGAGGAACCTAAGGAAGAGTTTGAGGTACTATCACTCGAGAGGTGTGAGATTTAAATTAGAGATGTGGCTGATAGGTTTTGGTACGAAAAAATCACCTAAAATTCTAAAGTCAGGCTAAGTGGCACAGACTACTTTGCCTTAGCCTATTTTTTACAGCTGTGATATGATGCAAGGAATGACTGTGGCCTTGACTAGCTTTTTAAATGTAGTCTGTACTTCTACAGTCTGTTCATAGAGGTTATCGGGGAATGAAGGAAATGTGTGCAGGAAGGGAGTGTTAACAGGGTAGAATTGTAATAGTCAAGTAGCTTGTAATTTATACCAGCAACTACCTGATAATTTGGGGTTTGGTTTTGGGGTTTGGTGGTGTGTGGTTCTCAATACTGGATGACATTGGCAACTAGAGTATTGCAGTGCTAATGATTTTGTGATGCTGGAGAAAATGTGATGCCCCCATGTTATTGATAATAAGGTTTGCCATAAAAAACTGGCTTGGGACAGCAAGGAATCTTGTGTCCTCTTAAGTATTCACGCTTTCAAGTATTCATATTGAATCTCAGTACAGCAATATGTCAAAATGTATTTAAAATAAAATGTGGCTTGTTCTGAGGCAGTCTCACAGTTTATACCAACCGTAATACCATTTCTGGCAATTCAGAAAGGACAATTTCAAGCAGTCACTAGCGAGAGTCGATGAAATGGAACAACCTCTTAAAAGTTTTGTCTTCCTCATCTTATTCTGCTTATAGCACGTCTTCCCCTCTCAGACCTGGTTTATCTCTGCAAGATTTGCTCTATGCATCTTTCTCTGGGGATCTGGAATATATCTCTCTCTCCTGTGATTCAATTTCCTTCTAAGAGTTTTCAAAAAGTCCTTGTTGGGTAATTAGATGATTCTGGGACATTGCATTGTGCCAGTTTTAAAGATATGTCACTGTTAGAGTCAGAGGGGACTGTTCCAATCATCTGACCTCCTGCATGAGATGGTTACAGAATTTCACATCGTCGTTTTTACATCTAACTTCTGTCTGAACTTGAGTAAATGGCACTTGTCCGAGGCGACGATTTGCTAAAATATAGTTGCTACTATGCCTTGCAGTACTCCATCAGGGGAGGCGTCAGAAAAGTCTAGGTTTTAACATCTTTTTGTTTAAACATCTTTTGCATGCAGCTTCAGTGTGTACTGCTTTGAGATGGAGCAGGAGGAAGGCAGGGATCATCTGTATCCCAAATGGCTCCATTCCCCATGGTACAGAATAAGATGGATTGGCTTGATTATTCTATGTGCTGCTCTTGCTGAATTGTTTCTCCGTTATGAAGGCAGTTGTTCAGAAAGCAGTCCAGTGCTAGCTAATGGTTTGGAATATCCAGTCAGAATAGGAATCAGGCTTTTTTTTTTTTTTTAAAGTAGGTATTAAAATGCGTGGAATGGAATGGCCACTTGGTGGCAAAGCTAAACAGGAAGTAAAATGTGACTCTGCTTTTCAGAAATACTTTCATTTGTCTGGCATTTGTGGGAGATTTGTGGGAAACTGTCAGGATTATAAAGGCACACTGACTTCTACCTGCAAGGCCATGTTTCTGTTTGTAATTGTGTTCCTAAGTTCCTACAGTCATAACGCTACTTGTGGTGCTAGTAGAAATTTTTTGATTCCTTGAACACAAGATGTGCCAAACTGGTCGGCTTTGCTTTCTCCATGAAGTAAGTTGGGGCAATGTGAGTGCCCCTTCCAGAGTCTCTAGCAGATTGAGAGACAATATGAAAAAGCTTCAATGACAAGCTAAAGGGCTTAGGTAGAGTCCTGTAGTTCTCTCTCTCTCTCTCCCCCCC
>VYZW01020610.1:3939-21100 GCA_013401315.1 Balaeniceps rex | reverse complement strand
GGAGGCGGCCCGCCCGCCCTCGCGTGGGCTCGCCGCGCGGGCGTCTGACTCGTGCGGGCTGCCCGCGGTGGGGGGGAGGGGAGCGGCGTGTCCGCGGGAGGGCTGCCCGGCCCCGTGCGGAGGCGTGGGGTGCCCGCGCGGGCGTGGAAATACTCGGGATCGGCTCTGCTTGTAGGCGGGGAGACCGAGCCGGGCGCGGATGCTGCCCGGGAAGGCGGCGGGGCTGGCCCTGCCTGCGCTGAGCCGCGGGGCACGCTGGCTGTGGGAGCTGCCCGTGGGGCTGAGGGTCTGCGTGCCGCGGGTGGAAGCGGTGCCCGAGGCCGCGCATCCCGCCGGGCGCTGTTGGCACGAGTGTGCGTGGGCTCGGCTGGCCGGGGGGCACCGGCTGCCCCGCCCGGGGCCTGGCCCGTCACGCCTCGTTCTCTGTGGGGGTTTTCCTCTGTCTGCGCAGAGGAGAGCCTTGTAATTGCAGAAGCTGACAGCGCTGAGGAAGAGGGAGTGGGAAGGTGCTGCCGCCCGTTCTATTGGTTGCTGGTCTTAGGTTCCCAGTTCTGATGGGAAAAAAATTCACCTTGATCTATTTCTTCGTGGCCTTTCTTGGTAGCACGATCTCATGGGAAGCCTTTAAAAGTTGAACGCTATACTTCTCAGAAGAAAAAATGAAACGTTTTAGAGTAGATATGTCTGTGTAAAACTTAAGATGGTCTAGTGGCTAAAATGCTGTAAAATACTAAGATCCTTGTTCCGGAGCACAAGTGTGTTATTTTAGTATCTCTAGGGATAATAATCCTTTGCAACTAAAGCGTCCTAAACTATATTCATTAGATCTAAATTGTTAGTTGAGAGGATAGCATAGGTAACTCTTCGAAGAATTTCTAGGTTTTGTTTACTCAAATTACAGATCATTTTATTTTGACCTTTGATTGAAGGTTTTGATATTGAACTGTATTTGATGATGGTAACATGGACATTTGTGATAGCAGACCTGGGCTATCGGAATTCATGGTGGTACACAAAGTAGTCTGCTTTTAAGATTGACGTTCCTAGGAACACAGGGTCTGACTGAGTTCAAAGGGGTGGAGATCTATTCATTTAAATTTTTATATAGCAGGGGGTCTTGAGAAATGAAAAGGATGTCTTTGTCTTCAGCAGGTCTTAATTAAAGCCTTGGAATCCCATAGTATGTTTTGGAAATCAGCATGTTTTCTAGTAAGCTGGAAAGCTTTGCTCACAGTAAGTTTGTTACTCGTTTTGGATTGCTTAACCTGTTGATTTGTTTGAACAAATTACAAGAGTGAAAGTAGAAAATGTTAAAACTAGTCTATTGGAAACTTGTACTCATTAGTGCTACTTTAACATTTAGCGTTTAGACTTGCTGAATTTTTGTACCTTTACTGTAATTTGTTGTAACAAATTGAATTCTTCAAACAATGCAAGAGAAAAAATGGTAAGTGATTAGATACTTTAGAGCGCGCTGGAAAACCTGCTGATTTCCAATCACTTAATAATTCAGCTTGTTAAATGTGACCTATGCATCTGGTTGTTTGAAATCATAGTTAAGACTTGCTTCATTCTAACAAGATTACAGTTTGGGATTACAGAACTGTTGTCAAGGTAGTCAGGCTTTGATAGCTTAATCTGACATAATTGCAACCAGTTAAATGTTCATATAGCAACATTTTTCTATTTCTTCTGTTGACCTGTCCTGTCCATACCTATAATGCTGAATCACTGGCTTCTGGAGAGAACCTGGACAGCTGTGCCAAGTTGTCTGTGTTCTTGATATGAAGGACAGGGTGGTTTGGTTTTCCCCCCTCATTAAGTGCAGTGCAGTTGGAAGTATTTTTTTTAGACAGCGACCTCAGGGGTGCAAGATTGCAGGTTATGTCAGTGCTAAGTGGGAGTATCTATGCAACATAAATACATTTGTTGAAAACATGTTAAAATGTGACAACTCTTGTCACATCCCTGTTCGCAAACAGATGCATTGCCACTTGCATACCAAGAAATGTTCACCATACTCTTACCTATTGTACAATGAATAGATTACAGATATGGCGATACTGTCTTAAGGTGGGCCCTCTGCTTTTGTCAAGACAACACTGCGTAACCTTAAAGTGTTTATTTTTTATACTGGAAATGTGTGGCCAGGTGTGCTGGTGAAACTGTTAAGACAACAGTTCAAATGGTTGCATAATGTCTTATACTTTTAACTTCTGTAATGCTTGTGAACCATTGTAGAAATTGCTTCTTTTTTTTAATAAGTATCAACTTACCTGTTGATAATTATTAGTGAATTTATTTACTGGAATAAGGTTTAGGGATTCTTTTTAGGGCGATAATTTTTTATGTTTATTTTGTTTAATGTGATCTACTATAGGAGGAAAAAAAAAGTGTAAAAGTATTCCGAAAATATTACTTTTCTGTGTGCCAGCTCTGTTCCCAAGAAAAAACATCCTTGGGGCACCCAGGCTTTCTGTCTCTCCTTGCTGAGATATTTCATGTATAATGTCTCAGGTCCTTGAGAACAGCCACAGAGAAAAATGAAGTAACATAATCTGGTGTATCTGCATATTGGTCTATATTTCAGCTTTCATGCTCTCCATATACTAGGTCTTTTTAGGAAGAAATGTGAATTCAGGACTTCATGCTTGCTGGTATTTGCATTGTTTAATCTCTAGCTTTTATTTTAGCTTTATTTTCTTTCTCTGTATTAGTGGAAGAGGGGAAGAAATAACAGAAACCATTAAATTTCATAGACCATGAGAAGTTAAATCATTTACCATTAATAATATACGTTGGCAGAAATGGGCAAGAGATGCTTACCCAAGAAAAAATGGTTAAATTATTGTATCATCAGTAACTAATCTTTTCTAGTAAGGTAGGGTGAGTCTTCCTTTATATTTTGACCTGTATACTTAGCAATTAGTGGGAAGTGCATATATCTAGAAAAATTTCTGAAATGTTATCAGGTGTAAAGTTCATTTTAGACATATATATATAAAATAAACATGATAATGGCTTTAAATATGCAGTCTCTACAGGCTAGCTGTGTTGGTCTGGCATACCTTCCCAAGTATGAATTGTATCATCAAAGATCATTGCTTTTAAAGTGTATAAAAAGCTCAAATTTTCTCTTTTCGTAGCTTAGTTAAATTGTCTTAAGTAATTTGTACTTACAAAGTTTCCTATAAATTAATGGTTAGCTATGGAGTTGAAATGTCTAAAGTCAGTTTTTGGCATTTGGTTCCCAGAAGGTGTCTTGTGACAAGTCTTTTGTTACTGCTTTTTTAGTAGAGATGAGAAAACGTACCTGTTGTCTTGATTCACTGTTTTCTAAGGCACCCTGTTCATCTTTGAAGAATGATACTTAATGTTTTACTGTCTTGTGGAAGATAGCATTTTCCTCTATTATGTTCTGTCAAAATCATGGGGGGATGGACTCTTTCTTTAAACTGCTGTTGATATTCAACTGCTGTATCTGGTTCATTTGGGTTTGCCTTTCTTTTTGGATCATAGTTGACTGACTTCAGTCAGCTCACTTGAACTTTCAGTGCATGTGACTTTCATACTTTAAATTTGTCAATGTATTGTATCTTTTCTACTGAAACAACTGTTCTCTACCTTGTAGTAAAGTAGTTTTCACTGATAGGGAGGAAGAAGTGCTTGTAAGCTCAGACAGTTTGATAGAGTGGTCCTGGACGTGGCAGGGATGAGCCTTCATTGGCTTTCCTTTGAGGGAAAAGCACCAGGGCTTCTCTGTCCCATCTGTGAGTAGCTACACTGCAAAGTTGTGCTTAGAAGTACTCTATCCTCCCCGACATTGCTCTTTGCCTACTATGGGTGTTACTAGGCTTTGGGAATAATCCACAGGACCTTGTCGTGCTGAGCTAATGGATATTTTTTGCTAAATTTGGAGATGATGTCTGTTCTTGTGGAAGTGGGAGGCTTCAGTATTCCTTTGGTTTAGATAAAAGTTATGATACAGTCTGTCTGATTGGCAGACAGTCATTTTGGATATTAAATGGTAGCTCATTAAAACAACTCTTCAGAGAATCCCAAAGAGAAGTAACTCATAGCCTTGAGCAGGGTCCTAAATTAAGACGCTAATAGCTACTTTTAAACAATGATTTCCATGTAGGAGAAAAAGAAATCATTGCAGTATTTAACTTTAAAATTCAGAGTCTGGTAAAAAAGAAACAGGTAAAAGAATAAATGCTTACAGGCAGCATGAAGGCTGCTTTACAAATATTATAAGGCATTTAGGATGCCTTTATGCTGCTGGTCAGAAATTATTCTAAAACGATCAGAAAAGCAACAGAGTAAAGAGAGTATTAAAAGGTCATACTTTAAAAAAAAAAAATCACAGTTTAGTTTTGGGAGAGACAACGGAATGGAACTGAATTCTGATAAGTTAGTGTTTGACTGGCCTTATACTTTTTTTTGAGAGAGAGAGAGGATGGTTAGAGTGGATTAATCTTAACAACAAGACCCAAAAAAACCCACCCAAAAATGGAAGCCTGCCTTAATTTCAGTAGGGCCAACTGGCAGTTGAGGCTTGGGAAGGTAAGGCCAGAGCAGAAAAATCTGGCAACTACTTACACATGTGTTTATTGCACAAGGAACTAAGGACTTTCACACGAGTCAATTCTTACGGCTGAATGGGACCAAAGAATTGTCTCATTGAAATGTAAGTGGTTTCAGAACATGTCAACAAAACAAATGTTCGAAAAAACCGTCCCAGGACCAGAAGATATTTGTCTAGTGGATCTAAAGGAATTCTTTGGGGGTTTTGGGTGCAAAATTACGGATTTATTTTCCATAGCCTGGGGCATAACTCATTTTCTGAGTCTGAGAAATGGAGCACAGCAGCATTTTTTTAAAAGCTCTAGATTGAACTGGAGAGCTGTAGATCGGTAAGTTTAATTTAAGCAGACTCATAGCACTTGTAAGAAAGAGTGGACTAACTATGTCCCTGGGCAAATATAGTATTAAAGAGGAGTTGGTACAGTTTTCATAGATGGAAATCAAGAGAAATTGTTAGATTTTTTTTTTTTGAGGAGGAGCCAGTGAGCTGGTTGATGCAGGCAAAGCTATTCATCAGGTTCCTTCATCGGAGCCTTTAAAGTAAGCAAAAGAGGAAATGTCCTCTTTTGGATCAAAATTACTTAGGAAAAAAAGGATGTTAATAGGTAATAAACTTACATGGTTGAGGGAGGTTAACATCTGTCGTCTGTGCTCTTTAAATGTATTTATGAGTTATTTAGAAAACAGAGTGAATGGCAAATAATAATACTTATTCAGGATAGTAAACTTCCAGAGATGTTTCAGAAGGCTCCTGTTAGACTGAGTGCCTGGGCAAAGAAGTTGCAGGAGACGCTGTTCTGATAAAGGCAGAGTAGATTCTACAAGGGAAAGAACAATTCTTGCTTAAATGTAGCAGGCAGCGAACTCAGGAAAGAAACATTAGTGTCTGTAGGGATAATATTCTGAAAATGTTAGTGCAGTGGCAGTCAAACAGGCTGATAGGAATTTAGGGATTATTAGAAGATCAGTTTAGAAAAAAGAGAATGCACCATTATGCCATTATATGCATCTCATGTTATATGTCCATCTTGAACAGCAGCATGTAATTTTGTCCCCTTCTTCGTTTTCTTCTTTATCTAAAGATACGTTCGGAGGCACATGCCTTTCATGCGAGGTGGAGCAGCAAAGATGAGAAATCTGTGACCTGGAAAAGGGGTAGCTGAGTAGGGGATAGAGTTAGATACTGCTTACATCATGAACGGTATTTAATGGCAAAATAGAATAGGAAACACCTGTAATTCTTGTCTCCCTGTGAAAAGGAGAAAAACAGTACTAAACAAAATCTTCCAGAAGTTAATATAAAGGAAAGGTGAAATACTTTTTCATATAATGTGTAATTAAAATTGTGAAATTCATAGCAATAAGGTGCAGTGGAGGCAAAAACTATAAAAGCGTCTATTCAGGGTCTGGAAAAAAATAGTGAAAAATAGTTCTATCAGTGATCATAAACACGGATGAAACTCTAGAGGAAATCCTTAAACCACCCTGTTTGGAAAAGAGAGAGTATGGGGAGGGAAAGACCTATGAATTCATCATTGCCAGAAGCACATTTAAGCCGTAGATAATCTTTTGGCATAACACACCAAGGCCATTTTAATGGGAGGAGTATCTTTAAATATGTTTCAAACAAATAGTTGTATTTTTCCTGAGAGAAACTTCCAAAAGCATCAACCCGGTTTATTGAAAAATTACACAGACAGCATAAAAGATGAGTGTACCATGGCATACTAGGTATATTGATAGTTCATTTGAGATTTAAAATTCTGTGAGACTTAAGACTGCAAGTACGTGGTAAGTAAGGATAAAATAAATAATGCCTGCAGTGCTTTTGCAGGGTTTCAAGGTTTACAGGGTTATTTTTCCTTGTTTCTAGAAAGCTTGTTAATATAGCAGGCGGCATGCATTCAAAGAAACTTGAGTAAAGGGATGGGTTTTGTGACATTTAGGAAAAATACCATAATTCACAAGAAACTGAGTTTGCTGAATCTGTGCTTTCTTGTTTGGGATGAATAGGGTAACTCGTATCTTCTGACAACTATTAATTCTAGCTTTCTGATTCAAGTAGATGCTGCTGTGTATTTGTGCTTAACTAATATTTTCACGGTTGCTGGTCCATAGACTATCTGTGATGTCTTTATGCTATTTCTTTTCAAATCTGTTCTGCCAAATGCAGAAGGATAATTGGATATATTCTGTCCTCATAGCAGTCATGGGTGTTATATGTCTTCTGTGTAGATGTTGGCAGAGGCGTGAAAAATCCAGGGACAGACTGAAAGGTGTGCTAGGTGTTAGGCTTTGTGATTCTTCTGAGTGACAATACACAGACAGCAATGCAATTGTAAAACCAAAAGCCCACAAAACCTGACCAAATGACAGAAAAACCGCAGACAACTATGCTATCGTGGTAAACCTGCTGACAAAATGAAGGATACTGGCCTATCTTTTCACAGAACACCATGGTTGTATTGATATATGATATCACATAGTGGAGACTAACATTGTATACTGTTTCATGTGTACCTACCATCAAAACAGCAAATTCTTTACAAACACAATGTCTGTGTTTAGTAGCCTTAGTAATGTGAGCTGAGACTTCATCTGTGAAATCAAAACCACTCTTAAAACAGAAAATGAAATCTGGGACGTTGAGCATGCTTTTACAGCCAAAGCTGAGTTCATGGAACATGTCATGGGCTCCTGATTACAGAGGAAAAATGGCTAATTTTCTTCCACTGTCAGAGAAAAAAGAATTATATAAGTTTTAAGGTCTTAAGAGCAGAAAATACTTTGCTTGTGGAAGTAGAGTACGGTTGATCCCTGATACTTTTTCCTACCATTAGTCTAGAGGCTTTGATCACATCTTGTTTCATGAGCCTGTTCCAACAGGGTATCTCTGATACAAGCCAGATTCAACCAAGGTTATTAAAATGGGCATATATATCAGTGTGGTTTAAATTTACAGTATCTACATGGAAGATTTTATTAGTAGCTACTGTTGTACTCAGTTACTAGGCAATGTGAGATCTGCTTTGGGTCTGGAAGTAGCGTGTTTGTGTTAGTTGCCATACTGCACCTCTCAGCAGGGATTATTATATTGGGTAAAGTGCCATGCTAATGTAGTTTTTCTACTTTTGAACCTCTTTACAACGTACTGTGAATTTATTCATTCAGATTGGTGCTAACTGTTGGATCTCTGTGGCACGCTTTATTGTAAGGTATAAATGTACCCAGCTTATAGAAAGTCAGTGTAGAACTAGGTTTAGAGGTTTTGCTTTTGATATCTCTGTTTTAAGTAGTACGGCGGTACAAAGAAAAGGTGATTTTTTTTTTCCCTCTTTGTAAATGCATATACAAATAGTAATAAAAACCATCAAAACCTTTTTGTTAACAAACCCCAAAAGCTACTCACTGTTTTTTTCCCAGCATTAGTGTTTAAAATTTTGAGTCAATATAGTTAAAATTATATCATCCATACATGTTTTAGAAGTGGAATTGATTAATTTTGACTAGTAAGCAACAGTTTGTTTTAGAAAATTTTGTATGTTGTTGTAAATCATGATGTTATCTTTGTTACTAAGATCTATACTTTTACTAATAGGATATAGTCTGTTATGTTGTACTGCAGTATGTATTGCTTTAGAGATTCATCTTTAAATGCATTTCTGTTGCTTAGCTTTGCTGGGAATGGAAGAAGGGAATCCTTTAATGAACAACACGGTGTTATTTCCTTAGGGTAATTCCTCTTAATTACCATTCCATTACAGTCCTGAGAGCACAGGTTGTGCACAAAGACTTTGAAATGTGGATTATATTTCTGTCTTGGAACACATCATGCTGCAATTCTTTTTCCTTAGGCTATAACTTTCTATTACTACTTCATCAAAGGTTTAATTAAACCCATTAGTTTGCAGAAATTGTCTATGTGCTTCAAAAATTATCATCCTTAACCTATTAAAAGATGTTATTTGTAATATTTTTCAAAGGTATGAGATCTAATATAGCATTAAATATTTTTGAGACAAAAATTAAAGTATAAAATGGAAAGAAACAGATTTTCTTGTAAGTGTTACTGTTTTATTCAGCTGGGTGACGCAGATAAAATCTTTAGCCGTGTTTTATTCTGCCTTCTCTGAAGATTATTCTAAAAAAAAATCCTTCTTGAGCAATAGGAAAATACATGTATTGTGTGAAAAGGATTTTGTTAAAGTCTGAGGAACTAGTTTTAAGACTTCATTTTTTCAAGAGACAAATATAACTTTATAAATGCTTAACTATTTCTGATACTAACGCTCTTGGTTTTTTTACATTATGGATAACCCCTGGATATACAGAGGTTTTAATTTGAATCTTCATAAGTACAGTAATTCAAATAATTTGAGACCGTTCTTTCCAGACACTGGACAGAAACATCTGGTTTTATAGCCTCCTGTAACTTTCCAGATGAACTCAAAGCTGTGATTTGTTAAAATAGACAGAATTAATTTTTATGCAAATCTGATCTAAAATATATATTAAGAACTTTATTAAGAGAAGAAAATTTCATCTGCCATGTGCTTAGAACCCCTGAAATATTTCTGAACTGTCATAAGGAAGAGGTCAACACCATCTTTCTGAATTCTGCAGCCATTGGTAGTCATAAGTCAGCAATGAATGATTTGCACATACGAGAACGAAGAACAGCTGATCACCTCAACAGACCATTCTCCACCACACCCTGCATCTACCCAAAAAACCTCCAAAAAGAAAGAAGGGTCATCTTTCACTTAAGTAGATCGTCATCTAGGAATAGTACTAGAACTAATAATGAAGCACAGTTCCTACAAAACTGTGTCTTGGAGGTGATTGACTTTGGTTCTGGGAAGGTATGATCTCAAATGCTTTTGCATCATTAAAGCAAGAGAAATCTACTTTGTGAATTGTCTGGTCTCTCATGAAAGGATGAACTCAACTTTGCGTTGCTGAAGGCAGTTGTGGGCCCACAAATAATGTGTTGAAAAAAGCGGGGGAAGAAATGGCCTGGAACTAATTTATATACAGATTAATATAAACTTCCGAAGAATGCAAAAATAACATTAAGAGAATATGAAGGTTGGAAAGTCAGGTTTGAAAAAAGAGTGAATGATAGAATTGATGCTTGCATGGTCATAATTAAGTGCTTCTAAAAATTAGTTAAATTTGTCTTGTTGGAATGACGGTTTTCTCTTTTCAGAGACAGATTTATGTTTTTAAACAATTGTGCATGGGACAGAAGTGGTTGTCTTTTGATTTCTTAAATACGTTATGTTTACTAACATTTGGACTACATGGAATTTTAACGTTTCCAAATGAAACTTGAATTGTTACTAGGGGAGACTGGAAGGAAAGGCATGCCATTTCTTTTCTGTTAATAAAATACCTTATGTCCAAAAATGAAGTGCTAAATTTGTTCTACACTGTGTAATGTCAAGGCACATTTTTCAGCTTCTTTCTACTTAGAAACTTTTACAAGAGGAAGAACAGATAATTCTCCAGTTTATTTTCCAGTATAATTTAATTTCAGAGAATATATGTATGTGATTTATTCATCAGTTGTTTCACTGGTAGATTTTTTTTAAATTGTATAAAACAAGGGTAGCAATGTGTTGCTAGTAATCTAGAAGTCAGTTTAAATGAAGTCAGTGAATGCTCTAGTATTTAAGCATTGATTTTTTGGAATGTAAAGTTTAACTTTGCTCCTTTTTTATTTCATTCTTACAATAGTGGTATGTTTTTTTCGTTTGGGTTGGTTTTTTTTTTCAGATTAGTTTTATTTCCTGTAATCCTGCATGAGTGCAACGATATTCTGATGCACTGCTGTCGTGGTTTAGCCCCAGTCGGCAACCAAGCACCACGCAGCCGCTCGCTCACCCTCCCCCTCCCCGGTGGGATGGGGGAGAGAATCGGAAGGGCAAGAGTAAGAAAACCCACGGGTTGAGATAAGAACAGTTTAATAATTGAAATAAAAATAATAATAATAATAATAATAATAACAGTAATAATAATAATAGTAATTGTAATGAAAAGGAGAACGAGAGAGACAAACAAAACCCAGGGAAAAGAAAACAAGTGATGCAACCGCTCACCACCCGCCGACCGACACCCAGCCAGTCCCCGAGCGGCGATTGCTCCCCCCGGCCAACTCCCCGCAGTTTATATACTGAGCATGACGTCATATGGTATGGAATAGCCCCTTGGTCAGTTTGGATCAACTATCCTGGCTGTTCCCCCTCCCAGTTCCCTGTGCACCTGGCAGAGCATGGGAAGCTGAAAAAGAAAGTCCTTGACTGGTGTAAGCTCTACTTAGCAACAACCAAAACATCAGTGTGTTATCAGCATTCTTCTTACACTAAATCCAAAACACAGCACTATGCTAGCTACTAGGAAGAAAATTAACTCTCTCCCAGCTGAAACCAGGACAACTGCTTAGTGGCAGTTTTGATGAATCCTCTTCTCCCATGCCCCACATCCATATTTCATTTGTGCAGTAACTGAACTGCCATTGTTTGAATTCATGTAAGCTGCCAGCCATCAAATATGCTGTCTGGGCAGTTGCTGGGCCTTGTTTGGTCCCCAACCTCAGACCTTTCATCTGCTCCACTTCTTTGAGATATGGATCACATATGGCTGCTTTTGAGCCTCGAGTCAGGATCCAAGGACTTCTGATACTTCCAGTAATTTCTAAAGTTGTGTCTAGTGTATGGACAGCCTCTACTCTTAGTTTAATCTTTTTAGAGACAGCGCAACAGGAAAATAAGGAAAACAAGCTCAAAGAAGGAATTTCAACCCACAATGGCAATGTTGTAGGCTCCCAAAATTACAGTTTTTTCTGATAGTATGAACTTGTTCTGCTGCTTAGTCAGTGGTTTGACAGAGCTTCAGACTGGCAGAGTCCATCCTGCCCCTTTCTGCCATACAGGGGCTGAGAGCGCGCGAGTGCTGCTCTCCCTTCACCTTCTCCATTAATGCTGTTGTAGACCTCTGTTAGAGCCCCCTTAGTTTTCATGGGTTTAGGCTGAAGAATCCTAGTCTACTTAGTTACTCCTATAGCAGAAATCATTCTAACTTTTTGGTTTCCATTATTGTTCCTTGACTCCTTTTTCAATTATTCTTTCTCCTTTATAAGGTGGGCACACCAGAGTTACACACTAGATTTATCACTGGCATAATTGCATCTTCTTTTGTTTTCTGTTCCTTTGCTAATAATTCTTAATGTTCAGTTTTCTGGGTTTCTTTGACTTGTCAGCATCAAGTATTTTCCTAGAACTATAGGAAAGTTTATAATCTGTGATTTTTAGATGTAAAGTTAGGATTTATTTCCTTCATTAATTTGCATTTATTAATATTTAATGTGTTATATTTTGCTAAGCCAATCAGTACCATGGATGACTTCTGTAGCTCTTCATAGCCTGCCCTAGTCTTCGTTGTCTGGAATACTTACTGTCACCTGAAGGCTGCATCACTCCATGAGTTACCTTCTTTTCAGTGTAATTTATGAATTTGTTAAAAAGCACAGATTCTAGTGGGGCTCTTCCGGCGACTTTCTTCCTTTCCAGGTGCTGGCTATTACCTCCTTTTATTTATAGTCCTTTAAACAGTATTGTTTCCTTTTCTTGATAGCTTTGGGTTTGTTGGGGGGGGTGTGTGTGTTTGTTTTTTGAGGCTTTGATGATGAGCTTATTTTAAAATGCCTTTTGTAAGTCTGAGTGGATATTAAATGGATCTCCTGCATCCCCAATACTTGTTGAGTCCTTCAAAGAATGACAGTATCTTGGAGAGAGGTGATGTCCCTTTGCAAAGGCGGTCTTGACTCTTCCCAATGTTGTACATATTATTGTGCTTTCTAATGCTGTTTTATAGATGTTAATTTTTTAAATACATACACAGATAGCACTATTCCATCCAGTTCTTAATGATGTCATCAAGTTGATTGAAAAACAAATTTGCTACTTTGGATAGCAGCTATTCCATGGCAGATCCAATCCAAGATGGAGTATATTTTTAAAGTAGCGTTGTTGCGACTACTGTTTCTTCTTTTTAAATTTTAGCTGTCCCTTTTCCACCAACACATCGTTTGACATCTGAAGAAGTGTTTGACACAGATGGAAGACCAAGGGTTGACATTTTGAAGAACCACTTGATAAAAGAAGGCCGAGTGGATGAAGAAATTGCACTTAGAATCATCAATGAGGGTGCTACAATATTACGGAGGGAAAAAACTATGATAGAAGTTGAAGCTCCAATTACAGGTAATATTTCTAGATCATTTCACTCATAATTGAATTTGAAAAAAGCCAGATTTTTTCAGTAGTAGAGTTTGTCTTAAAAATTGCTAAAATGAAATTTCTGTATAATCTTAATGGAATTATTCCTCACAACTGCATTTACTTAACAGTACTCAAATGGTCTGAAAAAATATGCTGCACATTATTTTGCAAAATGAACGCAGTAAACCTACTGGAAAAAAATAGTATGATTGGTATTAAAATGACAAAATAGAAAGTAGTTAAATGCTGGTGCCTGCAATGTTGTAAGTGGAAATAAAGACATCCACCTGGAATAGAAAAATGAACTCAGAGCTATCCTGAAATTGAAATATGTCAACAGAAGCTAATTGCTGTGGTTTGAAGCAAATACTGTGAACTGGAGTTCTGAGTGAAAAATGTACCTTTATAGTTCCTCTGTAGGTGAGACTGATGATTGCATGTAAAACCACTTTCTTGTGAGGTAGTAGTACTGGAAAGTGTTGAAAGATTGTTTTAGCATCTTTAACGCACTAGGACCAGATCCACTGTGATGCAAAACTGACTCTTAGGGTTTTTTGGAGTATTTTCGTGGTTTGACTAGTTCTATTTCTGTTTGACATGGTGAAAGGTGGAATTGATGTCCTTTAGTACTTTTATTTATAAACAATCCAGACTCATAGAAGATGGTTTACATTGCATATCTGTTATTTATGATAATGAAAGTAGATCTGATTTTTGTGTTCAAATCAGATTTTCTTTCATTTGAATGTATTTTCTTCTAAATGGACCTGTTTAAAATTAGTGTCTGAAAAGCTTCTTTTAGGGCATCAGCTTGCTTTAATTTGTTAGCACTGGGTAAATGAAAACATTTAAACAGTGCATCATTATTATTGACATTTTTTAAAAAAATGAATGATTGAAATGATGGAAACCACTAAGTGACTGACTGAACTCAGAGTCTTTTGAAGCTCCAGGTAAAGCTTAAAACTACAGCGTTGTCCATATGTTTAGAATTTTTATATTTCCGTTTATTCAGGTAGTTACCCAGAGCTACTGGTACATTGGAAGCTGAAAAAGAAGGAAAGTTCTTGCAGTGTTTGAGTAGAAATCTTAAGAAAAGTGACATAAAAGAGGACACATTCTACTTAGTCTAATATTTTTTAGGTCATGATGACAAATCGTCTGCTCCAAGGGAATAACAACCTTTAAAGTGCCATATCCAGTATTTCTTTCCAAAATTAGAACAACTTTTTTTCCCCAAAAAAATTTACTGATAAACTCTGAGAAGTTGGAAGATGCTATTCATCAGTTGATCAGTGACATTTTGCATCAACGGAAGGCATAGTCTCTCAAATTCCTGTTAATTGTTATCAGCAATACCTCATGCAGAAGCGAGAAGGCAGCTCCTGACTTCCATTGAGCTGGGAACTCCTGTGGGAATGAGGAGTTAGGAGCAGTTGTCTCTTCCATACTTTTTTTTTTTTTTTTTTTTTAAATTGTGAGATGACCTGGCTTTGCTGTACGCTCTTCGAAGTCTTCCCATCTGCTGTCTTTGGCACTTCTGCCTTAGGTTGCTGACCATTGGTCTTGTCCTGTCTCAGATTCTAAAAACACAAGAAAAACCCACTGTTGAAATAGTGAACATGGTTATTTGAGGTAGAAAAGTAACTGAGCAAAGAGAAGATTAAAAGGTATGTTAGTCTGACTCAGAAACAAAAGCGTGCTCCCTGCTTTTTTCAGTCCCACATGGACACAGCAAATTGTTGCAAAGCAGCAGGCATGTTCAAATATGCATACCAAGGAGAATTTGCAAAGATGCCCAAGGGGTTGGGGAGGATAGTAAAGAGCTGCTGACAACTTTCAAGACCTCAATGCTCAGTGCATTAACTGTGTTTGAAAAATATTCCACAGTCTGCTAGACTCAAATAGGGCTATCGTCAGCATTGTCACAGGTAGTGAGGACAGCATCTTAATGAAAAGCTTCAAACATTTCTGTTATTCTTGCTTTATACCTTACCTTTCCTCTTAATTAGAAGTACTTTGTGGCTGTTTACTTAACTATAACTTAGTAACTTTTCTGTTAGATTTTTTTTTAATTAATTTGAACAAAATTTTTGCTTGCAGTGTGTGGTGATATTCATGGCCAGTTCTTTGATCTAATGAAGCTGTTTGAAGTGGGAGGATCACCTGCTAACACAAGATACCTCTTCCTCGGTGACTATGTAGACAGAGGTTATTTTAGTATAGAGGTAACTGAATATATTAATCTGTTTTGTCCTAAATTTTTCTATAAGCACACCTTTCACGGAGGTTTTCAAATGGTATTTTAGGTCTGCTTTAACATGTGAATGTGTTCTTCCTCACTGTGCTTTCTCCTACGACAAAAGCCTGTTTACAGGAGGATATTGACCAGCCATTTGGACTGTCCTCTTGAAATCACCAGACTTACTCATTTTTCCTCCTCTTTCTTTAGTTAGTTTTTAAAAAGTTGAATTCTATAGTATTATCGTACATAATCCTGCTTCTCTGGTAATATGCAGGAAGGTGTGTTTGTATGTTTTTGGAGAACAGGTGAGTCATGACTGCAAGGTCTTTTAATTTATTATAGCTGTTTATGTGTATAAAGTAGATTAATTTTATTTATGTAATCAAATGTTTTTTAATAATTATTAATATTTTTCTTTACTAAAATTCTGAGGGCGATTACAGATATTCCCTAAGGATGACCTGTGTTTCTGCCATTAATTTTTCAGGTATTTTGAATACAAATAATTTTTTCATTTTCAGCATGTTTATTAAGTATGCTACATTCCAGAAATACTCACTTACTCATATCAATTAGTTTCAGAGCCGTGATTTTTAAGTTAACTATTCTTCTGGAGCCAGTTTGGGGAGTGCCTCAGCTTGGGATCTCTTCATAGACATTAAATCTAATGGAGTGGCATACCATTTGAAATAGTATTTTGCAAGTCGTGGTGTATGATACTTCATTTCTGTATTAAAATTATGCTGTTCTAATAACATGTGCGGGTATATACTATGAAGGGCATGCACATTGCCTTTTGGGGTTGTTAGGAATGGTGGACAAACAGGAGATGCAGCAAGAGTGATTGCCTCAAAGTCATTTATAAGGAAAAATTTCAACAGATGTTCCCTGTTTATTAATTCGATCTTCTTGGCCTGTTCTTAATGATAACAAGAAAAGGACATTTACATAGCAACAATGTATGTTAATGTATCAAAACATGGTATGAAAACTTTTCAACCATTGCACTTACAAAAAACTTTTGAACAATGGATGTTGTTGAATATATTAATAAGAACAGGCTCAATTTTTTTTCTCTCATGATTTAAATTTAATTTATAATATAGTATTTGGCATGCTAAATATACTTGCAGAGTATGTAAAGATATGCTAAATGTGCTCTTGAAAACCAATCCAGGGTTCTTAAAAGGCTTGTCTTTCTTCATTGAGATAATCTGCTCTCTTCTCCTCTTGAGTGGCCATTGGAACATCAGTGAAGTACATGGCAGATTATCTGAATGAAGTTGATTGCTGCAAGTGCACAAAGGTGGGGCTATGCTTTGTGGTCCTGTTGAGAAAGAAGACAGTAGTACATGAAAATCAGCCATTTGTTCTCCACTTTAACCTTAAAAAAATTTCCTACTTAAGTTTTTGCCTTAATTAACATTTAGGAAGTTTAAGTTGACCTCCAGGAATTTTCATATATGGCTACTTTAGTGGTTGGAAATGTAATATACTTTTGGTAAAATATCTGACTTTCCACAGAAAAGTGAAGGTGACATTTTCTAATACGAACAGTGAAATCTGATTTCTCACGAATAAATTCTTAATCAGTCTGTCCTGAAACATCTGTAATTGCATTGATATTTTAGTAGTAACCCATTTCCAATTTAAAAAAAATCATCACTTCTAATAGGAAAGGTAATTACATGCTACCATGATTGTACATAACAAACTGCTGGGATCAAAATGGAGTCCTTCACATAAGTGTGTGTAAATTATTCTTTTCTGTACTGGAAGTAACAGGACATAGAGAACTCTGACATTAGCCTGTCTGTATTTAATAATAAAAAATAAATATGCCAGTACAGGAAAGGAAAAAAAAATTTTCATTGTACTTAATAGGTAATGTGCTTGAGAATGTTTAAATCTCAGCAATTTAATCAAATGTAGTATCCATTCACTGAAAGGAAGGCACTATTTTGCCACTTTTCTATTAAATGTTTTCAAGGTTGCCAGCTTTTATAAATTTTTCATACAGACTTAACTAAAACAGTTCACAATTGTA
>VYZW01020609.1:5251-16078 GCA_013401315.1 Balaeniceps rex | reverse complement strand
CAGAAAATCAAGATCAGTATTAAGTTGATAAATAGGTGCAGTGGACACACTTCTTGTGTTCCATCTGGAGATGAGATTACAATGGCCTTATACTTCTGTTTTATAACAGTTGAGGTTTTTTTAATGCTGTTTTAATATAAAATAAACACTGCCATATTCTATCGCTTTGAAGGCAGTTCAGGTAATCTCACATTTATCAAAGGAAATGCTGTATGTTAGGATATGCAAATCTTTAGCTCACTTGAAGAGATCACAAATGTTCTCTGTATGCATTAAGCCTCTGGAAACAGGATGGAACTGAAGCAGGTTCTCCCATATCACTGCTCCAGGGGACTGCTTGGACTATGTGGAATACTCATTTGGTTATTTAATGTCAAAGCCTCCTGCTTGTGTTTCTGAAGCAACACCAGTCTTCCACTGGAACAAATTCTGCAACGTGTTGGATATCGGAGATATCCAAAAAAACCTCCACCCAAAACCAACTCCACAACTAGCTGCCTTTATTCTTAGCTGTGTTCTGTTCCTTGTACTCTCTCTCTTAATCTGTTACTCTCCCCTGTTATTAAATGGGAATGGAATAACTGAGGTGTTCTAACATACAAACAGTAACCATTATGTCGTCTTCCATAGCTTTGGGAGTTGGTTGCTCAGAGGCTATTTTGGTAGAACAGCCATTACCTATACGGCTTTCTGTGTTTGAGACAAGTCTTCATATCAGAGCTCTTGCAGGTGGCCCGTCTGGGTAAAGACTGAAAAATACTGTTGCAGGGCAGTTTATATTCAGTTCTTGCACCGGCTTTGTGGGAGAACTTGAATCTTCATAGATCTTGACACATTACCTTCATCTGTGTTAATTCAACTCTGACTATATCAAAAGCAAAGTTTGTAAGTTCTTCACAACTAAACTTTTGGTAGAAGTAACTTTTGCAATAGAGCACTTGGGTATTGAGTATTTTAGGATACTAACACAATATAAGCTAGAACTGCTTACCATCAAAATTTTAAAATGTGGAATTATTTTAAAGACGAAGTTGACAACTTACCCCTGCTTCATAGAAGAGATTGGTAATGTACGAAATGATACTTTTAGCAAAAGTAATATTTTAATCCTTGATCAGCATATACTTCCATGGTGAATGGAGGTTCTTGCTTCACTCAATTTGAGCAAGGTCCCATTCTCTTTTCAAAGCTTTCTCGTTGGTAGCACAGTATTCTGAAAATCTGTCTTTTGGTTTTCTATTGATAAACAATCTCGCTTTGCATTTCCTTTGAAATGTTTTTGTTAGGGGATTTTTGTAATGTTTTCATGTTTCTTGTGTGTGAGCTCTAGTATTCGGCAGTATATTCTATGAAAGCTTGGGCTGGCCTTGAAAGCAATTGCTTGGTAATGTTAAAATATTTGAGACCTTTTTGCAGGTCTTGAGACCTTATGTTACTTGAAGTAACATAAGAGGATGGGAAGTTTAGCAAATTGGCCTGTTTTCTTCAAGAGCTCTAATCTCTTAATAGTAAATAGCGGAGAATTTTAGCAACTACAGAGTTTATCCAAGTTGCTAGTTTTCTTACATTTTAAACAAATATATTTACAAATGGTGAAAGGACCTATGAGGTGCCTATAATGTGCAGCAAAATGTTTACACAGTACATTTGATACACTTCTAATGTGTGAGAGTTTGAGATTGTTGGAATTTTTTTAAAAAGTTGCAAAATGAAATTTTCATTTCCCTTGGAGTTTGTTAAATGTAAGAAACAGTGGACAGTAAATTGACATTTAGTCCAGATCTACCTCTGTTTTTGTTCACATATCATGCTAGACTGCAAAATGCTGCCAAAGCAAATAATAGTTTATTGCACTCTTAGATTCATTCAAATCACAGTTGGTGACATGATTGGATAAGACTCTACTACTGGTGTTTTGTACATGGGGTTTTGCTAACTCTTTGGAAAAGGTATGATTTGTTGTATGGGATCTGAGTTAGACTCCTAACTTAAAATGGGGCATTTGCTCTGTTTAGTATGTTACATGGACACTAACTTTTTGTCAAGTGTAATGTAAAAGAACTTTCTTGATTTATTAAAAGCCAGTGAAATCTGGAAGCTGAGAAACAATTGGTCTATAGGCTAGTGCATATACAAAGCCAAGACCCTTCTGTTTTCTTTTGCTTTTCTGAGTTAGAGACGCATTTGCATTCTCAAACTTATGTGCTTCAGTTACTGTAACTTCAGTTAAAGAAGCAACTTGCCTGTGTCACTCAACCAGTGATGCATATAGTTTCATGTGAAACAGGAAGAATGCTCTAGTCACTAATTCTCTAGTCT
Organism: Balaeniceps rex; assembly: GCA_013401315.1. Taxonomy (NCBI): domain Eukaryota; kingdom Metazoa; phylum Chordata; class Aves; order Pelecaniformes; family Balaenicipitidae; genus Balaeniceps; species Balaeniceps rex. The sequence goes on along the minus strand of VYZW01020609.1, from coordinate 13,759 downwards.
TGTACATCATGCAGGCTTCCTTCACGTAAGGAGCTAGCATTTTCTTCAGAATGGGGTACAAAAGGCATTACCTTTCAGTCTCTAGAGGTAACCTTGTAAGACCAGCTCGTTTCATTTCATTATAAGTAGCTGGATACATTACAAGTCAACACCCAAGTTCTTATTGTTGGAGCTCACACTCTTTCTCTGATCTTCTGACTGGAGAACCATCTGCATTGGTTCAGGAGGTTCCCAAGCTGCATATATTTAGAGGCTAGGAGAGTTTTCTGGACACCTGACTTTGTATGCTTTCCACATCATTACACTTTTGCCTTCTAGGCATCTGCTGTTCGCTCCTGTCTGACACAGGATACTGGTTTAACCCACGTGAAACTTGTAAAATGCTGTGCAACAACTAGACTTAACAGTTGTTTCAGCAGTTGCCAAAGATGCTAAAAAAACAAAAACAAAAACAAAAAACAAAAAACCAAAAACAACAGGGGAAAACACATTTGTTAAACTCTCAAATTCATGAGGAATTTACCTGAATTGAATCTTGAGTATATTTTATCTATATTCCCAGAATTCCAAAGTCTAAGTGGAAAGCTTTTGGTTGACTTCAGTTCTCTCTCCAGTCTCATTAGAAAGAATAGTAGATGGAAGAGGAAGAACGTATCTGCTGAATTTATATCCTTTGCTTTTCAGTAATAGATTGGTATCAATTTTCATAAATCAAGTGAGCATTTTACAGAGGTGTCTAGACTACATGCAGTAAGAAAAAATGTAATTACTCTTTTAAAAGGGCATTTTATCAATCCGTATTTGCTTCACAGTGAGTAGCTAGATATTTTTGCAAGTTAAGTTTAAGCCAATAACTCAAGGACTCATCTCCCCAACTTTTTGCAGGAGCTGGTTTCCTTTGTTAAAAGAATCTACCTCTTGATCCCCAGAACAGCAATGAATTCCATTACAAGGACATGCTTACAATACACTGCAGATACTAACTCAGGCTTTGGAAAGAGCTGAGTTGCAGCAGTAAAGAATGTGAACACAGACTCCTTTACCCATTTGAAGAGGCACCTCACCCTTGTTAATTACCATCTTCTCATCTAGGTTGTGGTATCTGGGTTTTTTATCAGTGTAGGTGGACCTAGCATTATGCAGGGACAAAAAATCAGGAGCAAAATCTTACATGCTTTGACAGTTCATGTTTGCCTGAAGGTGTGTGTCTGTACCAGCTTCTTGCAATGAAAAGTGCTAGTTGTGACTGCTCCAGGAAATTCTGCTGTAAAATTTGGCACCAGGTAACACTATACTTGTGCAGAGCATTGCAGCTTGATAATCTGCAGCCTGGAGAGCATCCCTTATGTGATTATTGCTTGGGATGTAGGTTCATTAAAGGTGTCTGGGGCACACTGCTTTACCTGGATTTTACCATGTCTGATGGCAGAAAAAACAAGTGAGGTTTGTCCTATTTCTGTAGATTTGGCTAACATCAAGCTTAAAGAATACAAGGAAAGCTGTATCTGAGCAAAACATAATACTGGACTCATTGTTTCAAAATCAGAATGGTCAACAAAATAGTAAAATAAAACATAGTCCTAGCAACAGAATTCCTTTTTAGTGACGTCTGCCTTTATCACCTATAATTATATCGTGGTGGTTTAGTCTGGAATCTGAAGTTAGTGAACTGTGATATCTGTCATGGCTGCTTCCCTGCTAGTTGTTTTTATAGGCTTTAGCCTCTCAAACATACTGTCTTATATTCCCCTCTGTTCAGAACTGGAAAAGCATGAAGGCCTGAAAAGATTGTTAGTATTTGAAACATTTCTTGGGATAATGAGTTTTACTTCCAAACTACCTTTCTGACAGGAACAGGCTGGCACTTCAGTATTACCAGTTCCTTTCTTGGCTTTGTGGTGTTTCACACATTATGCATCATAAAAAGTGTCACTTAAGTCAACTCTGATCTTAGGTTTTCAGTACACAGATGAGTCTCTGTAGAGACCACAGGTGATATGCTAGTCATGTCATTTGCTCTCATGTAATACAGTGCTTAAAATCTACCTCATCTTCTCTCACTTCCTGCTGTTGTGGTTGGTGGGAACTGTTCTGCTAGATTCTTGTTTTTGGCTCTTAAGCTCCTCTTATGAAGGCTGGTTGGAGTGCATTGTAATAGAGGAGGAGGATGGTTTGCCCTTCTTGGGGAGCTACTGAGCATGCTCAGGGGAAGAGAAGTATCCAGAAACTACACTGTGCCAAGCAAAAGAGTTGCAACAAGGGGCTGGGAGCATGCCTTCCACTGAGGAGAATGAGAAACCGCAGTGAGAACTAGGGAACAGAAAGCAGATCCTCAGGAGAGACTGAAAGAGCTTTCTTCAATGTTGGAGCAGTTGGACTATTTTATTACTTTCTTTTTTCTTTTTTTTTTTTTTTTTTTTTTTTTTTTTTGTGTTGGTAGAATCAAAGGGTACTTGTTTATCTTGAAAGGCATGATCACTTTCTCTAAATGAATTCACTGTAAAATTGCTGAGTGTTATAAAAGCTTGCTTATGCCTTTCACAGTTACCAAGCAGATAAAATACTCAAGCCCATCTGTACTGATGTCAGTGAAGGAGTGTTTGAAGCAGCGGGTTTAGAATTCAGGGGGTACTGGGTAATTCTGCATCAGCAGACACTTTTCTCGGTTGTGCTTTTGTGGTGGTCGTGGGGATTTTTGGTTGGTTGGTTGGTTTGTTTTTTTTGTTCCATTTGGTTTGGATTGGCTTGTTGTTTTGGTCGTGTGTCGTCGTTGCCCCCCGCCCCCCCTCCCCGGCAGTGAGGTAGAGATGGAGGACTTTGGAGGGTTGTCTCTTATTCAGATTCCTCTGGTCTGATAAGCTTTTTCCCTAGCAAATGGAGAACAGGTGTATATGTTTACTGTTTGATTCCATTGATCAACAATGTAGCAGTTACAGCAGTTAATGCAAAACATCACAGCTGATAAACCATTTCCCTTTCTAATATCCCCATGTGTACTGGCAACAGATCTGAATACTTTTGTGGCTTAACCTGGATGTTAGGTTTTGTACGAGTTTTAAAAGGTGAGGAGAGAAATTGTCATCTTCATTACTAGTTAGAGTAGTCAAAATGAGATTTTTTTTTTTTTTGACAGTGAAAGAAGGATCAAGAGCAAGTGTTTGCTGATGGAGACATGAAGTTAGGAGGTCTTAGCAAGCAAAGCAAAGAGATTTACAGTAGCAGAGTGCAGATACGTTCTACTGTTAGTAATGATGCAGTTTATTGAAGGTTAATAATTGCATCTTTGAATTAATACTGTGGTCTTTAGCATCCTTCTGTTTAGCCCATGTTTCGTAAGTAGGAGGTTCTGTCTGTTACCAAAATCACTGTAAATTGTGGTGTAGTTTGATTACTGTCACTAATCCACCATTCAATGCAATCTTTAATTTACAGCAAACTGTCGTGGTTTAGCCCCAGTCGGCAACTAAGCACCACGCAGCCGCTCGCTCACCCTCCCCCTCCCCAGTGGGATGGGGGAGAGAATCGGAAGGGCAAGAGTAAGAAAACCCACGGGTTGAGATAAGAACAGTTTAATAATTGAAATAAAATAATAATAATAATAGTTGTAATAATAATAATGATAATAATAGTAATAATAATTGTAATGAAAAGGAGAACGAAAGAGACAAACAAAAACCCAGGGAAAAGAAAACAAGTGATGCAACCGCTCACCACCCGCCGACCGACACCCAGCCAGTCCCCGAGCAGCGATCGCTGCCCCCCTGCCAACTCCCCTCGGTTTATATACTGAGCATGACGTCATATGGTATGGAATAGCCCTTTAGTCAATTTGGATCAACTATCTTGGGCTGTGCCCCCTCCCAACTTCTTGTGCACCTGGCAGAGCATGGGAAGCTGAAAAAGAAAGTCCTTGACTAGCCTAAGCACTACTTAGCAACAACTAAAACATCAGTGTGTTATCAGCATTCTTCTCATACTAAATCCAAAACACAGCACTATGCCAGCTACTAGGAAGAAAAGTAACTCTAACCCAGCTGAAACCAGGACACAAACTTATGTTGCTCTATCTATTGGGACACACGTGCACACACACACTCCTCCTCCCCAAGTTGAAAAACTCTGCAGCTACAATAGTGCTTATTAATTTGGCCTGTTAAAGTTAACTGAGAATGGCAGAACAACTGCCTGTTATTGGTTGTCATGGCTTCAGGTACTACAGATAGTAATTCTTGTCAATAGTTTTGTGGTCCTTGCAATGTTTGGAGCAGGTGACATGGGAGGGAGTGCTACGTGGAATATGTGTAGCCTGAAAGTTAAGAGTTAACTATTTTGAATTCCAAAATTTAATTTGGAGCAAGTTGTAGTCTACACGCTTTGTTAGTGCTTTGGTGCTGATGCTTAACATGTATGTGTTAAAAGGCATGAAAAAAATTCTGAAGAGATACCAAAGTCTGAAAAGTGTTTGGTGTCACTGAAGCACTTATTGTCATGTCAGCTGTTGTAAGCAAAAAGGAACAAGCCTAAAGCTTTTGTGAAATAAATTGTTAGCATGTCTTGTTACTGAGAAAGTGTGCTGTTGTTTAACTGTTTGACTTCTGTGTTTTAGACTTCTTAAATTCTAGAATTTATCTCAAGCATTTCTTATTTTTTTTCCTTAAGGTATGAATTCAAATGCAATATACAAATGAAATAGTTGTTGCTGCACGTGTCTGTGTACTTAATTCTGTAGAGCATATTATAAAATATAATACCAGAAAAATTCTGGGTTCTGGGTAAGACTACTTGCATTCTATAAGGAAAAAAATTGTGCTTAGACTTTTGTCTAGGGTGTGTTCTGTTTATTTTAAGTTGCTGTGTGCAACCTTTCTTAAGGTAAATATTTAGAGGTTCTAGCACAGGAACAGAAAACTTTACCTCTTCTGATTCTTTAGTAAAAACCTGAAAAATAGAATTTCATTTTGGATAGGTATCATTTTAGAGGATGATACACTGTTAGGTAAACCTTCAGGAAAAGTAATCAATAAAATAATGGAAAAGATGTTAACTAAGTAATTCTTCAAGGTAGAATTTACATATACTACTTGGAAAAACATTTGATGCAAAGTTCTATTGTCAGTGTTCATCACTGTTATGTTCCTATCTGGTTTAATGGGACAAAGCCCAATGCTCTATTTTCTAGAATTCTAACACTTTAAAAATATTCTCTCTCTGTTTCTACAGGCCAGTTGGAATGCCAAAAATGGAAAAAGTTTACCTACATAACCCTAGCTCAGAAGAAACAATTACATTAGTATCAATATCTGCTACAACATCACATTTTCATGCATCATTTTTTCAAAATAGGGTAAGTTTTTCTGCTTTCTCAAATGAGCTTTTCCTTCCCCTTCCCCACCCCAAATGGGAGCTTGATTTCCCTCCCTTCTTTAAATGAGCTACTTACTGCAATAATTACATACCTAGAAGTATTAAGATACTGCATTCTTGATCTCGTATCAGTTACCAAGCAAATTTGAACTGAGCACAGAAACACACACAAACCCTACCAGAAGAGAAGGAATGAAATATTGCATTCTGACTATGTTGGAAGTGTATACTGTAACTGATGGTTTAGCAGCAGATCTTCTTGCTGCTGAAGTGACTATGTGTATGTTGCCTTAGAGCACATACAGGAACAAGCTGTTCTTGTAATTTTTCTGAAAATTGTTAAGTCCAGTGAAGTGGTGTTAGTGTGAAGCAGTCACTCCAATGCACTTGTAACTACTGCAATCATGTTACAGGAACTTGCAAGTTAAAAAGCATGGTGTCAGCAGGGTTAACTCTCAACCACATTACTTTCAGATACAGTCTTTTAGTTTCAGTTTTGTCTGCAGGGCCTGTGGCTTAGCAGGGGCCATGTAAACACTAAAAATGTCAGAAAACCTGTCTATAAGCAACCTTTCTCCCTTATGGAAGTCTTGCAGTAATGCCTTTCTCCAACGTTCTATAAACTGTCAGTCCAAAATATTTCTGATAAGCTGAACTCTAAGTTCAGAATTCAACATAAAAATTCAATTAAATATGATCCTGCCCTAGACAATAGTTACAAAACATTGGTATTTTTATTATTTTGTTACACATTTTTATTTGTCTAAAACTTCTAACTTCAGTTTTCCATAAAGAACACACGGAGATCTTCTGTAGCACAGAAACTATTGTTCATCTGCAGGGTGGAATGTCTTCAATAAACAGTTTTGCTTATTCCTCTGCTTGCTTGCTTTTATTTTTTCCAGAAAATTCTTCCAGGAGGGAATACGTCCTTTGATGTAGTTTTCCTCGCAAGAGTAGTGGGAAATGTAGAGAACACTTTATTTATTAACACTTCCAATCATGGGGTATTTACTTATCAGGTAAGAGAATTACACTCTTTCAGAAAAAGTTGTGAAGTGTGCATCAACCAGAGCTGTATCTATTATGGCATTCTTAACCATCCAAGGATGTTTGCACAGTAGTGGTTTATTTTTTTTTTTTAATCAGCCCAATTGAAAAAGTTTCCATCCCTGCTGCTTGTTGTAACACAGAGATATACCATTGTAAATATCTGTAGGGCAGTACTGTAAGCCAGATCGATGAAATTATGTAGGGTTTAAAATCCTCCCAACAACTTTTTTTTTGTGTGTGTTATTTTAGTAGCTCATTGCAGTGACCTAGCTCATTCTTTAGCTCTGTACTCATCTGATCCAGTGTCAAGACAATGTTATTCATTAAGCTGGCAAAAAATTACTCACTTGAGATTCAGAAAGATAAACCAGACAGATGAGAGAGAGTCTGAAAAGTCTGGAAAGTGAGAGAAATCCTCTTGTTGAAAGAATATGACTCTTACCATGGCAATGTTTTGAAAACAATAACAACAATGCTTCCCATATGGATGGTCTGTTTCATAATGGTATGATTAAAGAATATTTCACATCTTTTTAACCTTTAGCTAGTATCTAGTGTTTCAGAGTATCAGAAAAAAGATGGTATTTTGACTTCCTGTGTTCTAAATATGTCAGTGTAAGTAAGTAGTACCTATGAGACATACCCTTTAGCTGCGGACTAAACCGGTTTCTTTATTTCTGTGCTTTAGCGTGATACTGGTTTCAAATATTAGGTTAGAAGTTTACTATAAAATTAATCGAAAAGAGTACTTGGTAGATTGCTAAAATTGGTGCACATATGTTAGGCTCTGCAGCAGTTACGTACAGCTACTTAAGCTTGTTTTTGTTTTTCTGAACCAGGTGTTTGGCATTGGAGTACCGAACCCCTATCGATTGCGCCCATTTATTGGGGCACGAGTTCCTGTAAATAGCAGTTTTTCTCCTATAATAAATATACACAACCCTCACAGTGAACCTTTGCAGGTGAGCCTAAGAGAAAACCATTAAATGCTCATTTATGTTTATGATATTAGACGGAAATTTTGTTTATTTTGGTACTCCTTAAAATTGTGTTTGAACTTTAAAGCTATTTGAGGCCAAGTGTTTCACATTTATATAAATGTTTTTCTGTTGAAATACAAATCGGTTGTTCTAGAAATTGTAGCTTATGCTCACGGATCTCTTAATTTGCTAAACTGAGGTTTTACTGTGAAATTTCCATTTTTAAAATGGTCATAATTACTGCTAAGTAAAGAATTAACTTCACTGGTAATTAAGGAAAATGCTGAAACAAACAAAGTAAAATAGATCTTGTGCTTTTAAGCCTCTTAGCTTCCTTCCGCTTGTTTTGCACAGCATAAGGTGTCTTTACAGTGTACCCTAGTGTTGGCAAGCATTCTTATGTTAAGGCAGGATTGATGTCTATACCTAACCAAACAAGTAAATGAATAGTCCACTGATAAACGTGATCTGATTCTGTTAAGTGATCCACAAACTGTGAAATGCTACAGAAAGCACATACAGTGTAACACTAGCAAATGGCTATATCATCATTAAAAGTGAATTTATAAGATACTCCAATGGTCAAATAGTTGCTAACCCATGTCATTGCATATTATAATACCTGATAACTAAAACAGGATCCTTTTTGAAGTTGAGTGCTAACATTTTCCTGTTATCCACCTCAGGTGGTAGAAATGTATTCCAGTGGAGGTGATCTCCATTTAGAGCTTCCAACAGGTCAGCAAGGAGGTACAAGGAAGCTGTGGGTGAGTAGTCATGTCTTGCAGCATTCATTGTACTTGTTTGGGGAGGTTTTATTTTGATATAATTTTAGGTTTTGGTTTTTCTTTTTTACCAACTTTGTTTCTTGTCATGTGATTATTAAATATACCTCATAAAAACTGAAACGATAACAGGGTCTGTTAATTGTATGGTAATAGGAATTGAAGGAAAGGTTTAATTGAAAGAAGCCATGTGTATTGAGCTGTGCTTTTTTGAAATGAGAGGAATAAGATGATTCCCAATAGAATGAATTACACCTGTCTAAACATTCAGGACAAGGTAGTACTTCTGACGGCCTGTGAGCTGGATCTAACCCACAGGAAAAATA
>VYZW01020607.1:3742-17475 GCA_013401315.1 Balaeniceps rex | reverse complement strand
AAGTTTGTTATTCAGGTTCCTCACGGCCCATCTTTTAAAATATAAATGAAGAGCACTACTATGGTGGGAAGCTGACTTAATACAAAATTTCCAGGTAATGATGTTTGCAAGTACTTCTGTTGCTGCCTTTGTAGAAAAGTATGTAGTGATGCACTCAAATAATGTAAGGTTTTGCTGAGAACCTTCTTTCTGTTCAGCTCAGTAATCTGATAGGGGCTTAGTTCCTAAATCCAATGTATATAAGCCATCACAAGCTGAAGGGCATCTCAGGAAATGCTTTCTGACTTCCCAGGTATTAAGTAGATTCCTTGTTCTGTAGAAATTACCTGCTCAGAACAAGTAAAGTTGTGTCCCCTTAAAACAGTGATATATCCCCGTTTATTTTCTATATTCCTTTTAGAGAGCAACAACAGCAGTAATCAGAGGGCACAGCACTTTCTGAGGAGTAATGACTTTCTTGGTCCTTCAGCTGCTCCTTAGATCATTGGCTGGTCACTAATACATGAGAAGTGTCCTGTTCTTTGATTATTGTCACAAAAGTTATATTAACTAATGGTTTTAAACTTACCTATCTTCTTCCTTGGAAAAAAATAGAGTTCTCTCTGTATCTAAACTGTCCAACTCTCTAAATGGCTCTGGCTCATTCTTTGTTTGTTTTTCTTCACTGTAAGGAAATAAACTCATTAGTCAAAAGATGATGGTTAGCAATTTTTCACTACTAAATTGGCATTCATACAGAACTGCTAGCATATACTTATCTTGGACTTGCTCCACTGAGAAGCTATCAAATAATGCTTAATCCTTACCTTTGCAAATTCTGTTTATTTGTAAGGAGAAGGCTGAAGTTGCCCACAAGATTCAGAGAAGTGATAATTGGCATGCTTCACAAAAATGAGGCAGGATGCTCAGTTTCCTCAAATTACTTAGGATTTGAGCAGAAATAAACCCCTCAGTCCTAGAAGACAATACCCCAATCCTCCATTCCTGGTTACTCTTAGTAGCAATTGAGGAAATGCCAGAAGCAGTAGGGAACATGGTGTCAACTTTTGCATTTCCAGGGAAAGGACGCAAAAAATGTCCTCAACAGAACAAATTTGGAAAGGCTTACTTTGATTATGAATCATAATTTAAACCCTTCCATGAAAACTTTGCGAAAATTTCACATTAAATTACTTGAATTTGTGAATCTGGCAGCCACTATGACAAGGAGGTCATCTTTAGTGATACTGACAGAAGAAAAGTGCTTCCTTTCCAGCAGTGCCAAAAAAGTTTTCTGCTTGCTTTTGAAGTAGTTTAACAGTTAAGAAACATATATTTCATAATAGCATGTCATTCCATAATGCCAATTCTGATGATTTGTATACGATTCTCCCAATATTAGCAGGTTTTCTTAAAGTTTCAGTTCCTGGATTCTTATGACTGCCTGAGCATCTTGGCTGCTTTTTTTTTTTCTTTTTTTTTTTCTTGTTTGGTTTTGGTTTTTTTTCAGAAAACCTAAGATTCTAGCCATCTTCACTGTGACAAAAAGCTGAAAACCGTACGAACTCCAAAGCTGTGCCTGCAGAAGACTAATAAAGAGATCTCGTAAGACATTGAATTTGAAAATCGTAATTGATTTCATGTCAGTCCTGTGTTTTTAAGCTTGACTTATGGTTATCAAGGCTTGTGGCTTTGATACATCATTATTTGATACTGCTTTGATATCATTATTTGATACTGCTTTGTGATGGCTGTTTTCCTTGATAAGATACAGGGCTTGTGGCTGATAATACTGCTTTATGATGTCTGTTTTTCTGGATAAGATACTGAGGTTTGAACCAGGCATTTCCAAATCTAGAAATAGATGGTGCTATACCAGGAGATATTCTACACATTACTGTGTAGAATCTGGAGCTGACAGAATTCCAACAGGCTTTTCTGTGGACTGTGCAAAATAGAAGTGATCTATGTGAAACCGTGGCTTTGATCTTTTAAGTATTAGAATAGGCACTAGCACAGGACACACAAATCATTCAGACCTATAGAAAACTGATTTGGTTAATAGTGGTGCAGTCCTTCTGTTGACACTCCGAGGCAATAACACAGTTTTTATCACTTAGGTGAGAAATTCTGAGTCTGGATATTTTTTATGGCTTATTTTTTATCCGTTGCTTATCTCTTGCACCCAAATATTTATGTTTGTACCTGAATGCTATTAAATTTGTGTAGATTAGGAAAGGGCACCAGAATCCACAGATTAACTTCAGGATCTGTGTGCTTGTAGACATGTCTCCCCACCATATTTTTGTCAGGAAGGCCTGAAATTTAAGAAGACGAGAGATGGCTTTAACATCACAAAAGCATACATGCAGATGAAGTGCATCTATGTTCTGTGGTTCCTAAGACAGTGAACGCTCTGGAAACATAAAGAGCAGGCACACCTTCAGAGCAAACAGGAGCTCTGCATGTCCTTCTGCAGATATTGTTGAGTATGCAAAGAATTATGAAGAGACAGTAGAAAGAACAGCAAGTCAAGTGGAATTAAGCAACACCTGTCGTACTGAGAAAGTGCAAGTCAGGCAGTGGGAGCTAAAAGCACCATCACTTTTAATTTAGCTTTGTGTATGTGGAGAGAACTGAGGTTGTGAGGGCAAAGCTGAATAGTAATTTGATTTAACTTTTATCAGTGAGCTCTTCCTTGAATCTCAACAAGGAGTTACCTCACATCTTGGAGCAGCTTCATTATGCCTCAGGCAGATTTAAAGTGTTTTCCTGATCCTTCTCTGTGAGCAAGGAAGGAAGAAAAAGCACAAGATGGAATAAGGGCTAAACCTTCTCCTCAGCACGCTGGTCTGTGGACCAGCTGAATGAAAGGGAGGGGAAAGGGGGAACTGTGTTGCTTTGTCAAGGATGTGGTATAATGTCCTCTTCGTATGGTGCTAGGGAGAGGGAAGTGTCCCCTCTCTGAAGAATGTCTCTTAGGGGAATACATTTCATGGGGTTGTTCAGCTGCTGTGTCCAACATCATGCTTAAAGGCCCTGGGGGTAGAGGTGGTGAGGGAAGGGTCTGTAAAAGTTACCTGGACACCGTCATGTGCAAAGAAAGATTTTGCATCCGCTTCTGTAGCCAGCTGAAGGCACGTGGTTTTGCTCCAGTACTGATTTTTCCTCACCAACAGAGCAAACGCTCTCTCCTCGCTGTTGTGGTAGCATTCACTAAACAGTTCTGCCAAATGAAGGAAACATAGACAAACATATTGTAATTTAAAAAAAAAAAAAAAGTAAGGCAAGAGAGTGATATGTGTAGGGCGCAGCACAGTGGCAGCAAAGCCTGAGCACTGCCATATGTTCCTTGCTGCACCAGAGCCTTCTGCAAGGCTGAAGTAGTTGAAAAGAGCCTGAGAGCGCTAAGAGGTGATGGGAGGGAGAAAGGAATGATGCTGGACACAAGAATAACTTGCTATGGTTTTAGGCATGTGTGTGTATGTATTGGGGCAGAGGGCAGATGAAATAGATTTACCTTGGTGGAAAAAAAACCACTGTAATTTTAAAATTCCCACTATTTGCAGAAAGATATGGAGTAAATCTCTCAGTACCTCTCTCTCACCTCTTTCTATCTGCATGCTCCCTTCTCAGCCTGGGGCTTCTAAGAAGTTTGGGTTTTGTTTAGGGTTTGGGGTTTTTTTTCCCCTATTGTTGTTTGATCTGAGGAGAAATTTTTCTTTCTCAGTTCTTCTACAGACAGCATAAGAAACTTCTTGGAAACATGTCAGTATTTGTTACAGTCCCTCATCTGTAGCTGCCTCATGTGGAGCTTTAGGCAATATCAAGCAAAACTGTATCTCTTGGGTGATCCTCTTACGCTTTGAAGAATGAGTTGCCATGCTGCCCCCACTTTCCTGAATAGAGTAAACAAAAAGAGCAGCTCAGCTTTGGCTTGCAGCCAACAAATCCTTGGTTTTAAGATGTAACTATTTGACATAAAATAATATTAGACTTTAGGTAGAGTGTTGTGGCATAGTTTTGTTTCCAGAGAAGCTGGTCCTGGAGCTCCGAAACTAGGATAATCAGTCCAAAAAGTCAAGGTTTTCTCATTAGACAAGATCTGACTTCTTGTGTCTGTTTCATTCTGCTGATTCACCTGATTATCTCAGTACCTTTCCTGGGCCAGCCTACACTTTGTCACACTCTGGAGCCTACGCTCCAGTTTGTGAGGGCTGGGGAAAGGATCAAGTTCACTTAAAATAAGCTGATATACAGATTTCTTTTGCAGTTGATGTGGTATTTATCATTCTTAAAGAATGTTCACTCTACTTAATATTGACAGCGTTATCTGTGCCAGAAATTAAAATTGAGAATCTGATCTAATACTTACCAAAGCCAAGGAGTAGACTTCTGTGTATTAGATTAGGCCCTGTAATTCCATGACTAAATTACTCGAGTCCTGTGATTATATGAGAACCTGCCTTTTATTTTTTGTAAATAATAATGGCCCCATGAGAAGAGGGGAAAATGTGATCTGTGTATAAATAATGTAGCAAAGTCTGCATGAGCCTTCAGCTGCTTGATGTTGTGCTCCAAGGGGGGAGAAAGAGCCTCTGCGTTTCCATGTGTGGCGTACTTTAAAGCCCTCTGTTCACAGCAGTTCTGCCTTCAGGTATGGATTAGATTGAATTGAGATTAGCAGAGAAGCTTGTGTGCAGACATCTGTTTTTAAACTGGGCAAAGGGTTTGGCATTCCGGCATTGCAGATGCCTGTATGCTTACTGCTGTAGGGAGGGGTGGCTTGTCTGCTGTGAAACCAGCCTGAGCCTCAGTGCAGTTTTGCAGTGCAGTTAGCCCTCTTCTGGGTGAGGTAATCTTGAATTATTTTTAGCAGCGAAGACAAACCTTAAAACTTGTTGCTCTAGTGGCCCTTACAGAGCAAGCTTGATATTGCAGGAAAACCAGGCTGCTGTGTTTTGGTTATTCTGTTTTGCCCATTGCTGTAACACACATTGTACTAAGATCAGACACTCTCCTGCTGCATGTTGGTATTTTAATTTCTTCCATGCATCCCAGGGGCCAGTCTTGGAACACTCATTTTTCCAAAATGATTGGGTTTTAAGTCCTTCTTCTGTGGTATTTGAATGTTTGGGACTGCCTGTGCTGCAAGGCTGTTAAATTATTCATGACAGTTGACCTTTTACAGCTGAAACAGTATTTTTTTCACTTGCTTGCCTTCCAATGGCAGTTACTTCTTAAATTTTTGATGCTGTGAAAAAAGTGCCATTACTCACCAACAGCGAACTGCTCATATTTGGCCTCTTTCATTATACGTGCTACTTCGGTCTCCGTTTCTAGGCGGGACATCTCTTTAAGGATTTTGCAGGCTGCCAGAGCTGAAGCTACACCCTCCTGACCCTGTAGAATTGAAAGGGGTGCTGCTGTTAACCATACACTGGAGGGCGTTTCTGAACTGGGGAGACTTCACTAAGGAACACATCTAACAACAACAACAAAAAATCATGCATGTCTGCCCTTTGAAGAATCTTCCCTCCAATACAGACTTAGAAGTCCAAAATGTTGATCGAAATGAGTTTTGGTGATCTTTGAGACTTGAAAACTACATGTTGGTAGTTCTTGTACCTCATAAGGCTGGAGACTTCTGGGTTTGATTGACCTTAGAGGGGCCTGATTTGGGGTAGCAGTCAAAGACTGAAAGGAGAAGAGTGCATTATGGAAATAGAGCAAAACAGTCTCACAGTGCCAAGATACCTTGCACATGGCTGTGCTGAGACCCTGCATAAGGACGTATGGGAAAGGAGGGAGCACAGCTGGCGGAGGCACAACAGTGGCACACACCAGAGACACGTGCCTTCTGGTAACCGGGCTCCACAAACAAAAGGCCCTGCACGGTGCAGATGTGCCTGCATGCACACACACTCACTGGCTGAAGAGCTGTGCTGCAGTTTGTCCCTCCCCAGGACTCTGTCGGTGCCAGATGCAGCCCTCTGGAAGGTCAGGGACGGAGCCTGATAGCTGTGTCTGGCTCGGGTTGGGGGGGGGGTATGGCATTGCACTCCAGATGCATGAGACAGGGCCTCGGTTGTGGAGGATTGTAAAACAGGAGCCAATTACGCCAGCTTGAAGCTCAGCCTTTGAAAGTGTGATGCTGTTGTTCCCTATGCATACAGCATGTAAGCTAAAGATGCTCTGTTGCACCATCTTCCTTCTCAATCGTGCTAGAACCCAAACAATTGACCTATTGTAGAAGGAACAAAACCTGAGACGGAGAGTGGTGAGTCACCGGCAGCAAGGAAGAGGAGGGCCAACTCTGCAGCTGAAATTAATCAGCAGTGTTTCAGGCTGTGCTGATTTACACCTGCAGCTGCTCTGCCTACCCTCTCTGTCTGGCCCCTGCTAGCATGAGCCACGCAGAGATGAAAGGCCCTATAAATGCCAGATCTCATATTTTAGAAACAAACCTATCTGTCAGCTGAGCTGCAAGGCTGAGCAAAAACCATCTCATATACTTGAAATATGCGCATATTTCACCTGAAGCAGCTGCAGCTCAAAGCTTACCATAGCCCAGAAGTAGCTTGCCATCTTGTGCCGGTTTTGAAGTACTGCCCATACAAACAAATCCCTCCAAGGATTTTCGCTTTTCTGGTTCATATCCAAAGGCCCAGGTAATTGCTTTGTATTCGTTTTATCCTGAAATATGGTTTGTAGAAATTAAAACCTGCTTTGCAGTTTCATTCCATGCAAATGACATGATCTAAACTGTTCTTGGCCTTGCCAGCTACTTCATCTTTTGATTTTTCTTTTTCTTTTCTGTAGGACTGAGAGGTAATTAGTTCATTCTGTACTGAATCAAAGGACCCTTGTGTCCCCGATATAACTCAATATGTGTGAGAATGTTCTGGATGAAACCGTGACTCCATTGAAGTTGATGGTAAAGCTCTCATTGACTTTATTAAGGCCAGGGTTTCGCTGCTGGTGTGTAATATCATACAAGATAAACCTGTGATTAACTACTCTAAGCTTGCCTTCAGTTATATTGGGTTCTGCTCAACAGCCACAGAGGACATGGTTTCAGAGAAAAGGGAACAAAAGGCATTTTATTTCAACAGAAATAAATCTTGCCAAGGCCTTGTACAGGACAAGAATAGAGTACGTCAATACTCTCTTTTTAGCCTTTCCTTTGAGAAACTTCTCCCTCATGCAGGGAGTATTTTAAGTAGAACACTGCTTATTCCTTTAGAATTTGATATAAAAAAACTCTCCAGAGGAAGTATGTCCACTTAGGCCAAATTCTGAGTTTTAAGTGTATTTTAAAACTGTCTTTATATCTATTGTGTTAATTAGAAGCAGCCAGAGTGGATTTTTTTTTTTAATAAAACAAGTTTTTGTAAGGCTATATTTTGTAATCACTTACACTATAGGATTCTGTTCAAATTTATTTTAATGGCATTTTTGGGGGTGTCGGGTTTTGGTTTTTTTTTTTTCCCTTCAGTTTGTAGTGAGCTATTTAATCAACTGAATTGCATTGAAAACCTTGAAGGAGACAAAGATATCCCAAAAGTCTCATTAGTCTGTGTAACCACTAGTTCCTAACTTGAAATAAGACACACAATTTAGCAGCAGTGACAGTGGTACCCTGGTACAGTGATGCTCTTTCTGTTGCAAATGATAATGGGATTGAGCCACTGGTGGCAGCCATGGGAAGAAGCTTTTAAAGGAAAAAAGCTAGGCGGGCAGGGGGAAGTAGGCAGTGTGATCTGGTATCTGAATTGGGCCTTATTTACAGCACTTGGCTTTAGCTCGCTTACTGCCAAATCCCACAAAGGTAAGTGAGATTTCAGGGGAAAAAAATTATTTCTGTAAAATTTGTGAGTCTGCTTAATAACTTCAAAGGTATTGCCCCAAATTGTCTGTCCTTGTGAACAAAGAAATCCTGACTAGATTCAAATTTAGCTTTTCATACTACTAATTAATTTAGCTAGGCCTTATCAAAGCAAAAGTGATTGAAGCTCTTGAGTGAGAATTTCTTTTCTTTATTTTTTAGTTTAAACAGTTTTAAGATGAAACCAGAACTTGGCAAATATCAAAAGGTTTAATTGTTTGTCTAAACTCTGATCTTAATGAAATTTCTCTATACCTCTCTGTTTTCAAATCATGCATCCAAACTTATTTCCAATGCTCTTGCAAGAACTTTGGTACTTACGAGTTTCAATGTTAAACACACTGTCAAAAGGCAAAAATTATGATATATCTATTGCACAATTGTGGACAGCGCACTATAGATATTCCACAGTGGTACCCATCACGTTATCTGTGTCATGTGGTGACCAGGGTGCTTGCTAGGGCCACTTCACACAATTGTTCTTATTTCTTGCTGTGTGTTATGTCACTCAATAACAAGACTATAATGATCTAAAAGGCAAATATCATGTACTGCACATTATTGAATATCCAATCTACTCCTACACAGTATAAATCTGGGAACGGTTTTACATACAATGATTACCATTTTCAGATGTGGGATTGAAAATGGCTATTGCCTGGTTGTCTTTCTCTTAGAAAATAATGTCTTTCAAGTACTTCTGCTTGAAGTTCTGTATGAGAAATGCAGACTGCTATTTTTATGTCTAATTACTCCTTAGTAAAAATAAATCTATCTCTTTGTATTCCCCATATATCTTTCATTGAATCTGTTCTTACACATGTGAGGCTAATAAGATCAACAAACTGTTCTCCACATGCAAGGTGCTAGAATGAGAAATGGTCCGCACTAGCAGCGTGAGATACAGGGGCCTCTGCAGATAGTAATAATAATGAGCTGAAAAGAGGAATGAGAAACTGAAGTGACTGTTTCTCGTCTTCCCTTTGCTGCCCTATCCCCAAAGGCTAGACCTAGTTAAAATTTTTCAAATTCTAAATTGGAAGGGACAGTACTGTGATGGGAAGTTGTAACTCACGGATTTCTTCTTGCCTCCATGTCTGAGGTCTTGATAGAAACCTTTGCATGCATCATGGAGAAAATCCTTGAGAACTCTAGAGACCTCGTTGAGAGTGAAGAGTGGGCAGATCTCCTTCTGGTCCTTATGCTGTTGACCAGTGAGCCCTGCCAAGGTCAGCTTGCTTTCTTCATGTTTCTTCAGTAGAAGTTCATAGAGGAGACATTTCTGAGAAATGGAACAGTAGAGTCTCTGCAGACGACTGTATGTCAGGAATTCAGATATGTTAGCCCCATTGTCAATAAATAACTTTACAAATTCTGGTTTGTCATTGACCAGAGCATCCATCATCACTTCCTCCAGGTCACAGGACTAGATTGATGAAGGGGGAAAAAAAAAAAAAAGAAGTTTTTGGGTGTAATCACGGATGGACAAGGAGGGAGGTAAGATTTAACATGAGGACAAGCACATTTTGTCTTCCACCAGGTCAATAGTGGGTACAATGAGAAAGAAAGGTAGAACTCTCTTCATTTCTCTGTGACAAAATGTCTATATAAGCATTAATGTTAAATCATCAACACAAATAGCATGCTGTAGGAGTTGTGGTGATGTTTGGTACTCACTGCACTAGGTATTTATACACCAGTTGGAAACAGTGACATTCTTCCTACCATCTTCTAACAGTAATATCTGCATGCTTCTTTTGCTTTGTAAGCTCTGGTTTGTTTGCATTAAAGGTCTGTACAGAAGGGGGGAGGGGAAGATTCTTGTCCCCAAAGAGCTCAAGAAAGAGACCACGACCACTGAATTATTCCTCTATCTTCAGCTATTACCATATAGGGGACCAGGAAGACAAACAGCCTAAGGAAGCATACTACCACTGCCCAATCTCTTAGTGGAGAATGCAGGTAGTGTTAAAAACTGAAGCCTTCTATCAGGATGTTTCAGTGTCCTGTATACATTGGATTATACACCGATTGTCCTCTAAGGCAATAAAACCTGGTACCTTCCACTCCACGTCACCATTGAATATTTCACTTTTAGCTATGTCCACTCTATTCCAGGCCACTGCCAGCTTCAGTTCATCCAGATATTCCTGAGCCTCCTGACTGTGACTTTTACAGGCTGGCAAAAATAGGAAATACAAATAAACTCAGTGCTTCATACTTGTTATGTTTTACTTACTATACTACACAATACAGTATTGGTAATTTGATTAGCAATACAAGCTCTCCTTCAGCTTTCACAGATCTGTGGGTTGCTTAACCAGGAACCCTTCACAGCATTTTTTTCCTAACTTAAGACATATTAATATTAAAAAATTAAGTTTAAATGTCTGTAGGATTTTAAGAGGGACCCTGGCAAGCAGAAAGCGGGGGACAGGACTGGCTATTGTTTTTTGTCTTGTTTCAACTGGCACATTAGGAATAGAATGTCTTTTTTTTTTCCCCATGTTAAATTTAGGCTAACACAAACAATTAAGTTAACACAAACTGAAATGGGTGGCAGAGCAAGTAATGTCTTCTTTCAGAAGATACAGTGAAGATTTCTTATAGGAGAACTGGATTGTTTCTGGAACTAAGGCTAGTTGAGGTCTACTTGTGTTTCTTGGGTTTGGGGGTTCGTTTGTTTGTTTGTTTGTTTTTTAAATGGCTTGTAATTGGAATAACTGCTCCAGTATATTTCAGTTCTTCTATAACCTCTACTACTAAGAGAAGCAAGTAGTAAAATAAAGGAGCGATTAAAATAGTACTATACAATAGCATGAGATTAAAAGGCAAACACTAGTTTAAAGCAAGGTTACAAGAGCTATGGTAACTGCCACAGTGAATTTGTCAATAAGCAAACAGAAGAACTCTGCATCGGAAATGAAAACTGATCCAACAGCCATTTAAACTTGCTCTGGACAAGAGTGAAATTTATGGCATAGAAGTCATCAAATAAGACAAGTATTACACTGTGCTGTGTTTATTGTTCTTACCTTTTACTAAGGCTTTTAAAATTACTGTGTCTAGTTCTTCTGAACCATCTTGCTCAAAGTTGTGCAGAGTTAGAAGATGTTGGTGTGAAATAATGTTCTGAATCTATGGCAAGTTGAAACAAAAATCATTTTAAGCATTGTCCTACCACTATATATTAATGCCTAAAAGGCCAGTGGAGATCACCCATACAGTATTTCCCAAAAACTTCCATTCTAATTCTAAAGCTGAGGTTTGGCAAGGAGACAAACATTATTAGTTTCCCACATATAAATAAGTCATAAGGCAAGGAGGGAGTTACTACCTTTTCCAAAATCATCTAGCAGGATAGGAGGAACAGAACTTGGATATCCTGAGAACCAGAGTAGTGCTTTAATTAAAAGATCCTTCCTTAACTCACATTCTTATTTGACTCATAGTCATGCTGTGGCCAGCATACCACTAGTTTTGTTTTACCTTTTCCTGCTTTGACATTTAAGTTTTGCTCTCAGAGTTGTTTATTTAAAAGCATAGTCCCTAAATCTTCTTTGAGTAAAAGTCATCAAATATTGATATATACAGTACTCTTCTCTTTCCTTCTGCTTCTCTATTTATTGAGTCTTCTTTCTCACAGTGCAGCTGCACCAAGACTTTGTGAGCATCTGGCAATATTGCTTCTAGATGCCCTTCCATCCCCTTGTGTTAGTGATCTGGCAAAGTTCTCCCTAATGGAATTAATGTGTGAAACTTTTAAAGTTAAGGATTATGGCAGGCACTGCAAAGAATAAGTAGTGGGTCAGGTCGAGTGGACTTGGTTTATCTCAGAGGCACACAGTGCTCTTTAATCTTCACATAAAGACAATCTCAAAGTGTTTTTTTTTGTTTCTTAAACATTTATGTATAGTGGTTTAAGTCCAGCAAGTGTGCCTGAAGACAAAGAGTAAGGAAAATCTGTGAATCTGTTTTGTCTTTCTCTTCTAAGAACGCACATAACTGACAATAGATAGTATAGTTTCTAAACACCCTTCATTCTTTTTAATTTATTCATGCTTATCCACAATTAGGTTTCCATTTAACAGCTGTAGATCATGAATTAGGTCTCTTCTGTCACAGCTGCACAAGCTCCACAGCTGTGGAGTATAAATAATTCTTCATGTCCTCTAGAAGGACTGTGGGGTTCCTGGGTGCTGGCTGTTACTTGAGGAAATAATTGAGGAAGCACAGAGCCCTAAGTGTTCAGCTGAATCACTAGGACAAAGTAGCCTGTATAATCAACTGAGCACTTGATTTTAATGTTAGAGAGGTATTCTATGACACTAGTGTCGGAGCACTGGAGTACCCAAAACTTNTGCTAAACCTGGTGATACATTCTGAAAATCAGGAATTTGCCTGTGGGAATACAACATTGGGCTACAGGAAAAAAACACTGAAGCATAGCAACTACAAGAGTTAAAGGCTGATAATTCTGTTACTTGTGCAATTAGAATGAGTCAGGCAGGTTGTTGAGAGAGGAAAGCAGAGGCCATGGCATCATAACTGCAGCAATGACTACTTGCTGCCAATCTAGAGTTATGCAAGAAGCTAATGAGACTCTAAGAATCTAACTATTGATTCGCTTCTTGCATAGGTGGTTTTTTTTTAGTTTAGGGTTGTGGGTTTTTTTAACAACTGTTGTAGTCCTTGGTGTGTATTATCTTATTTGCATTTAAGAAATTGATATTCTAAAAAAGCACAATCAGTTATCCATTCCCAGCACATGTAAATTTAGGGCAGCTCCAGCCAGTCACCTTTGGTCTCTAGGTCACTTTGTTCTCTAAAACTTTGAAAAGAGGATTTATAGGTTGTGATACATGATTTTTCAACACCCAAGATACAGAAAACACTGCCATATTTAGCTTCTAGAAGGAAAGCTCAAGAGGTGACATAATCCTAGTTTAAACAGCAAGATTTCTAATACCAGTGTGTGTTTTAGTCCAGCTGACAAAGATATGACAAGATATAGGGACTGAAAACGAACTAGAAAATGTCACCAGAAATGAGTCGTTATTCTGAAAGAGATTACCAGCTTGTGTGGCAGAGTCTCATCACTTGGAAACTTTAAATTATGGTTAAATGTCTCTCTAAAGGTACTGTAGAGTATTCCTTTTCATCTGAGAGTATTAGGAAAAAAATGCTATGTGGACATACAGGCTGCTACAAAGTAGCAAAATAAAAACCAGTAAAAGTAAAATAGAAATCGAAGACTATCTCCTAGTTAACAGGTTCTTTAAGATGTAGAACTACACAGGGAAAAAATCAAAACTGATCCTTCACTGAAGAAGACACGGGATTGTTAGCCGACAGCTCTCCGGTCTTCTATCCTGCAATGCATTTTTGCTCAGTGGAACTAGGACGCTATAGTTCTTGTACTTCCTCTGAGCTCTGTGACAGAGGCAGTTGTCTCACTGAATGATTCATCTTTTTTTGCATGTGATCTCGAGTAATAGCAAAGTATTTCTATTTAGCTAGATTTGGAGCTGGNTGGACTACCGAAGCTAGAAATGGTAGGAGAGAGCTTGTGAACAGGATGCGTGTAATTATGAAACATATGAGCTCACTGTTGCTGTCCATTGGAGAATGTCCTTCCACAAGAAGCTTTCTGCAGGGAATTTCTCCTTAAATTGCTTTTCAACAGCTTCTGGGCTGATAAGCTGCAGGTCATTCATGAATGCAGCTAAGATGTCAGCTGTACCTCCAGACCCTGCTAAGATAAGCCAGGGAGCAGAATTTTCCAAACCGCTGCAAATTCTCTGTAGTTTAAAAAGTACATTTTTAGAATTCATATATGGAAAGAAAATGTTATTCAAAAGAAGGA
>VYZW01020593.1:0-16077 GCA_013401315.1 Balaeniceps rex | reverse complement strand
ACACCACAAAAGCCAGTTCCACAGGACTTTTTATTCCTATTACTGGGGCAGAAGCAGAAATGGCAAATCACAGGAAGGGCAGAAGAAATACTGGTAAATCTGGATACCTATCGTCCACCCAGAGAGTTAGAGAGTGCAGAAGCATAAAACTAAGCCCATTCTGGGGAAAGGGACAAACTCTGTTTGCCACTCAGCTGGCCTCCTGCAAACCACCATTTCAAAAGCAGTTCAGTTCACAATTTGTTTGTACTTTTGTATGCCACGGTATGTATTGGTGTGTTAGAGTACAACATCCATTGTAACGTGCGGTAACCACCATCGCTCCTGCTAGTCACAAGGTCTTCAACACTTAGCTAACTCTGTGTTTTGGTATAAGAACTGATGACCCAAGAGGACAGTTCAGGCTCCATAGATGGCAGCAACTGTAAAATAATTTCCACAGGCAAGGCATTAGGAGCCCCTTATCCCAAGCTCTGTCTCATCGGACTTCTCTGAGGGAGCCCAGCCTACAGTTGTCCTCCTAGTGTCACTATCAGCTATGGAGAAGAAAGCATGAAAGCAAAAGTGCAAAACAGGGAGAAGTATCCAAGTAAAACCTGGCTGCACAGAATGGGAATGGGATGAATCTGGCCTCTTATTTTAAGTTGTTCCATTATTAACATTCAACAAAGCTGTCTCTAACAAGATCCATACAAAAGAACTATGGATAACTTGCAAAAGTTATGAATGACTCAGAAGACAAAAAAACAAACTTGTACATTTCATGAGAAAAGACTAGCTTTTAAACAGATGAACCATTCCTCAAGTTGTTTTAAAAGACATTTGAATGTCTTAATTCCTTAGCCCTTATTTTTCATTGTCACTGGTGTAACATCAGCCTTTTCACACACAGCTATGAAAAGTAATGTCCCATCACGCTATGAAAAGGAAAGTTTTTTCTTTGATCTTTGTTATCAGATATCCTTTGATATTAGTTATCAAAGGAAATGAGTAAATCTTTATTATCATAAGAGAGACTGAGAACCTCTCCAAAATGTGTAAAATTTAGCAAGCCAAATCCTGTTCTCTCCTACAAGTGTAGCTTCTGACAGAGCACGTTTGAGCACTATGGTTTTAAACAGTGTTGGCCTGACAGGGATATTTAGCAGATGAATATCAGGACTGGCTTTTGTACTTGCTCTCAAAGTCGCTTACTTTTTTTAATGATACTCAAAATGTCTTTGAGAGCAAGCATAACACTTACTCCTAACATTCACTGCTGGATATTTCTGTACTGCTGGCAGTGCTTAAAATTCCAGACAATTCTTTGCTATCAGAAATATTACCATGTTATTTATATATTCCAATAAAATCTTTGATATATTAGTTACTGATGAAGTAAAATATAAACCAGAAGTTATTTCTTGCCTTTATTGCTTGTAAGATCACATGTAACTTTGTCCAAACTTAGCCTAAAGTGCTAGAAATAGCACAGCATAGCAGTGTTGTGAGTCAGACACATTATTTTATAGAATGCAGAAGAAGAGAGGAAAGCTTCACTATTATAATACGTGGAAAGACTTTTTTTTCTCTTTTACATGATAGAGTCCTGATAAACACCACAGACTCTGAGAGAGAGAAAGCAGATTGATAAATCAGTAACAGAAAAAGGTATGTCAGTAACTGGGCTTCTGGATGCCAAGAGCTGCCAGCTCTGCCTGGGTGATCCCTACTTGTGTGTGCCATATTTGGCTGACCACACAACACTAATCACAGCTGCTGCTAAAAGCAGCACGGAAGAAGACAGCTGGCAGGGTACAAGTGGGAAGCAATGGAGACCAGGCTCTTTCAAAGTGAGAAAAACTCAGAAGTGCCTTGCTAGGCTCTGGGGAGGGGCAATGCGGCAGCTGTCCTGCATACCAGCCTGACCCATGCCAGAGCATTTTGTATTGCCCTGTGTCTTCGCTGACAGTAGGGGACAGAGCCACAGTAAACTTGGCTTCAAGTGAGCAGGCAAGTTGACAGCTGACAGTGGAAATTATGCTGGTAACAAAGCAGCCCTGTGGAGTTACTGGGCTGTTGTCATTAGGACATCGTTTTCTTAGTTCTACATGCTCCCAAGCATCTAGTTTTCAAAACTTCCACAAATATTTGGGGTTAGGATTCAGTTCACCTAACTGTAGCTTTTCAAAAATCAGTTGTCTAGGCTAAGCCATGCCTATGTTTCCTTTATAACCAGTAGTGGTATGTCTGTTTTGTTTTGGTTTTAAACCCTCTGGTTTTAAGAAAAAGTGAGTTAATCTCAAGAGGAACTTCTCTATCCTTATTTACTAGAGAAAAAGCCAGGAAGACAAGCTAAGACTATGAATGGGACCAGCTCATGGGCCAACATGCCTGCATTTTGGTGTCTATGTATCATTGCCTGCATGTGCCAGAAGGCTAAGCGACCATCATAATCAAGGACAATCTAGTCAATACAGTCACTGAAGCCTTGGGAACATGTACATTCATCCTGAAGTAGTGACTGCTCAGCTGAATCACTCTCCAGGTTGCACTGATGGTAACAGCTAGGTCTCCTGTACCTGTAAGGGGAGCTTGGACACATTAACCTCTTGCAGGCACTTACATATCCTATTCTGTGAGCACATCACCACCACAGAGGCTTTAACTGGCAGATGGCGAAAGTCATATTACCTGAATCCCATCTCAGACGCTTGTATTTGAACTAATCCAAGCATATGAAGAGAAATACAGAAAGTTTCCATCTCCTCGTGCGCATTCATTGACTTGAGTGAAGTTACTCTGATTCAGTCAAGTGGAATTCATAAATTATTAAGTTGTACTGTCACTACATGCTTAGGAGTGAAGGATGCTTGCCTGGTCACAGGATGGTGTCCTTGATTCTCAGAATGAGAAACAGCAAGGCCAGTCAAGTTCCCCTAGTCTGAAATAAATTTCCCTCATGGACATTCAGTGTCTTCTGTAACATGGCCTGAGCAAACATCCAGCAGAGAAGAAATCCTATTAACTTCAAACAACTGTGGATGACATTCCCAGTTTGTATGTGTGACCTATGGCAAACAAAGTGTTTGTCGCCTCAGCAACTCAGATAAGTTTCTAAGAGAGGACTGAAGGAGGATGTGTCTGAAGGACAAATTATCTTGCATCAGCTTTATTTTTCTGGATGAAAAATTCCTGCCCCAGAGGACCTTTGGCCATAAAACAACAAGAAGGACATAAAACATGAAATAGATTTCTTTCTGTCTTTATTGAAACATGATTGCTTTGTTAATAAATCTCTTTTTTGAATGGGAATGAAGACATGCTGTGTGGTCTGTAATTACCATGATCAGGCAGTTTCCAATCTTCCACAAAGCTAGGAGTTTATTTGTGGGGGGCATTTTTTTACTGATATTTCTGTGCATAGTTTGAAGGTCAAATTCAACAGTGTAGGGTATGGGTGCAAGTGCCTTAGCTTCAGCTCTGTCTTCGGGCATTTGACACTGAGCCTGTATAGCATAACTCTGAACAATCTCCTCAGTTCAGAGTGGAGATTAAGTTGCTTTATGGCTTCTTTGCAAATCACACACTTCTCTGCTCCGTGGTTTGCTTCCTAAGAAAAGCTCTACTATCATAGGAAATGAAGATCTGTTTTTACTGAAAAAAGTTATGATTTCAAGTCAATGTAAACTCCTTAAAATTGCTAAGGGCTAAAATAAATGTGGATTTTATGTCTCTAAACTGATATAAAATGTTTGCCATAATTGCATTGTCTTTAACATCGTATGGATTGTATTGATATGTTTTAATAAGTTTATGGGTTCTCAAAGATCCGAGCAGTCAGAGCATGTGAATCAGATGCCGAGTGCCTTCTTTCTGACAGGTAGGACAGCACAGCTGTGGGTCAGAAAACACAGGGCACTTCAGGCATATTTCCTCATTTGACTAGAGATAGCAAGAGGCTGCAACAAATAAAGATAAAATAGGTCATTTAGAGTTGCTGTAAAACAAGATTTGACCTGAGTGAGGCACAGATCTCTCATTAAGGCCTTTCAATCAGCTTCATTCTGCATTTGTGGTCGTCGTTGGGGCCTGTGGGCTGGGTGCCACTATTGAAGAGCAGGAGACTCTTAACTGATGGGGTCCTCTGAATATGGGGCTAAGCAACGTCTCAGAGCTGCCGGCTCTAGCACAGCGCTGAAGCTCCTTTCCCCTTCTCCATACCCACCATGTCAGACAGGGCTGCTGAGTAAGTCAAGTAATCTGCCACGCAGCTGCTGCTGCAGCCTGGGGGCACCAAGCAATATCAAGGCTATGAACTGATGTCGAACTGCACAAACACAACGGATAGCCCAGGCTGTGGGGGAGGTGGAAATGGGAATTAATTGTGAATCTTGAGCTCAGTGTGCATGCATGAATGCTCAGACCTGAATGACTTCCACAACCACATTTCAGAACATGTCAAGTGAGAAAGGAAAGACTTTTCCTGCCCAGTTTTCAATATACTTTAATGTTTTTATTATCATCTGACAGCTCAGTTACAGTTTGCCATTGAAAAGCTTTTCATTGCATTACAGAGAGTTGGCACGTAAACATAACAATTAGCTTTATTCAGTAAAATACCTACATTCCATAGAATTGCAGACAAGTCACAAACAAAAACCTATCAGTAGTTTTAATCACATAATTCATGTATCTGGGCTGTGTTTGCAGATAAATCTCTCCTGAAAAAATTCTTCTGCAAGAAAAGAGCATGTTAAGGTGGAGACAATAAATGAGAAGACATGTGTTGAAGCAGACTCGCTGATTCATTTTTTTGTTGTCAGATTTCTGCATGCTCAAGTAAAATTTCAGTGTTTCAGAAAAAAAGGCGTTTTAAGAAATATTACTTTTCCAACATCCATGGAGAGAAAGAAAGAAAAAGCTCCCTGTCTCTAGAAATCCATTCACACACTTAATTTTTCCTTTGTTCACCCAAGCTGCCTATGATCATGCAGGCAACACAGTCTCTGAAGTACACATGATAAAATCCTTCTGGTTTTGGCAAAATTTTATATTTGGCTATGACTTCACACAGGCACAGATGTAAAGAAGGTGGTAAACGCTCTGGATTAGGTCTATTTTCAGGCACTTCATGTAAAGATTATATTTTAGAAAAATGGCTTTTCTGGTTCCCAAACTGCCATTTACCAGGATACGTTTTGAACAGAGCTCACTGAACAGTGTTAAATATTTATTATTTGGAAAAAAGAAGCTCTTAACAGCATAGGCTGTGCACTGAGCTGTGGGATATAGGATGGCATATGGGACTGTACTTGTGGGTACAGCAGTCAGGAGCTATATATGTAAGGTACTGCGTGCCTTAGGTACCTGCTGGTCCCCATTGCTAGTAGCACTTGAGGAAAATAAATTTAATAGTCTTACGTAAAAGGTAAAAACTCCCAGAGAACCATGAAATCCACTGTACTACAGGCAGTCAGAGCACATCATAACCATGAGAGCTTTACCTCAAGCGAACCTGCACAGTGGCATAGTCTGTAAAAGTCCAACTCAATATCCTGGACCTTTCCTCATGTAGTTAGTCCAAGTTAAAATCTATGTGATTGCATATTTTCATTACTTTAGCATAAGAGCTGAATGAAAGCAAGCTGAAGAATGTCTGCATGTGCTGCAAGCCCACCTCTGGTTGTCATGCTTTCCATTGCAGCATTCCCCTGAATGAAATGTAGCATAGTTTACATATCAGCTCTTTAGAGTTGTGAAAACCTTTGAAAGTAGACTTTCAGTATCTGAGCCCGTTACTCACACAGGTCCTGCCCCCCCCATCCTCCCCCATGCAGGCACAGTAGAATACAGAAATAGAGATGAAAACAGAGAGAAACATATAGATTCCTGGGGATGCATGGAAAACCTGTTGATTTAAGGCAATTGTAGGTTTATGGACCTCATTGTAGGTTTGGACCTACATTGTATGGACCTTAATTGTAGGTTTAAAGCCTCATTGATAATGGGATGTGAAGAGAGAGAGAACATTCATTTTGTATAGGCAGGGTTTGATGGTAGGACAAAAGCACTGCTTTCTGTCAAATAATCTGACAATTAGAAAATATACGTGGCTATATTCTTTACCTATCCAGCCTGTGCTCTGCCTTCCCTTTTCCTCCTTTTCACCTAGGCCTGCCTTTCTAATTAATTTGCCTCCTTCCATGATGGCCTTTTGCTCACCTATTCCATACTCTGAAGAGAATGGGAAAGCCACAAAATGTCAATTGTTTCTTTATCCACAAGGGAGGCACTTTACTGGGGGTAGAGGCATGACCAATGTACGCAAATAGCTTCCTACAAGAATTCAGAGACTCTTAGTGCTTGATGGGATGGGGGTGCCCTGGCTTGGCCCTGCTGGCTTGAACACTGCTGAGCCAGGCTGTTGTTTGGAGGAACTGACCTATATATTGGAGAGCGTGGGCATCTTTCTCTCCCAGGGTCCTCAAGGCCCATGGGGTAGAGAAACTTTCCCTTCTAGACTAGACCGAGAGTGTCCATGCTCTAAGGTAAAAAAAAGAATCAGTTTCCCCGCTGTATGCCATGTGCTGATACTCCCCAAGGTCTGTTCCCTATGCCATGTTTTTTAGCATAGAATACAACACAGGGCCCAGCCTCCTATGTACATGGGATTTCTAGAAACCATGGCATAACAATGCTTTAGGTTGCCTAAATTATGTGTGCATGAGATAGAGACAGATTCATAATTTTGATAGTGGAACTCATGCCAATCCAGGCACTTTTGCAACACCAAATTAGATTCTGGCCTCAGCCATTTTGTAGTAGCTGTGCAATCAATTACCAGTGTAAGAACAACCAGAACCAGTACTGGGAACCCTAAGGAGTCAAACACACTTTGAGGAGGTCCTCAACGGAAAAACACATTTAATACTCAACAGGTCCTTATTAAAACATTTTAAATTTGCATTATCTGCTCACTGGTTATGAGGCCTTTAGGGTATTCTTCTCTCGCACTGTCAAGACTTTCTCTCCACCTACAAAGTTTAGCACATTTTTTTTTTTTAATTTTCATTTTGAACACTAGAAGGAAAGGTTCTGAAACAGTAAAACCATTGACTAGCATCACATAGTTAGAAAACATCACAGAAGCAGGAAACAATCTGTATAAATGTATGTCTAATATCCTAATTAATACACAAGCCTTACCTTCATTCATCAGCAAATTAATCTTTCCTTATTCTGGTCTATCCCGTTCTAGCTAATTTCAACCTGTCACAGTTTTTAAATCACAGACAGAAAAGGGACAGCAAACTGGTGGCACGTATGTTAGAACTGACATGCATGCCAGAACATGGTATTTCACGTGGCATGAAAGGTTTTGCCACCACTAGCTTAAAGGTTCATCCAAGCCTACTGGTGTGCGTCAGTGGCTACTACTACCTTGTAACAGTGGAAGCTAACATAAAAATGAATAGAATATACATATACAATAGAAACATTCACTCAAACTGAGACCATATTTGAGCTACTTACAGTTACTACACACTGGGAAGGAGAAGAACAGAATTGTATAGAATTTCCTTGATGATCTACCCCAAACATTGGCACAACAAAAACCATTCCTCACATAAAGCTGGTGCCATTTTTTGCTGGGGTGTCTTGAGAAGGAAGCAGCTGAAAAGAAATTAAATTCATTCATTCTTGTGCAATTTAAGACGCACCAGTGCATCAGTTCAGAACTTCATATAACTGATTTTATTTTCCAGTCAAAACTTGGTTAATTGACACTTTCATCATTATTTCTGGAATTTAATGGTATCCTAATTTTATATTTCTTTATCTCTCAACAAGTTTCTAAGGGAAACTAGGTTTAATTCTGGGTTTTTAAGGATTTTTCCAGATCATTTATGATTTTTCTCAGTTTTGTAAAAATCAAACCTCAAGACTTTGCAGAAGCAATTATTTTTAGGTAGTAGTCTTGACTGTATAAATTCTTTAAGGCTTTTTATTTTTTTATTTGTTTGACCATGTAATTCTGTTGCATCTGAGCAGCATCCAGACACAAGTCTGTGTGTAAACACAAAACCCAAAAGAAGCCCTAACAAAACAGGCTCACTGGGCAGATGGCAGTATGTTTTGTCCAGGTCTCTGGTCTGAACGATCAAGGGACCAGGACTGTGATCATGCACAGTTGCACATTCTCCTCTCAGTCCACACACAGATGAAGACACCACCAAGGTTTGCCATGCTTCTTCCAACTCCCAAAACACCTTTGGCATGTGATGAGGCAGAAGGATGCTCCAGTTCCCAAAGAAACAGTTTCAGTGGCCTTGTATATAATGAAAAAATAGGAGACTTACATGAGCTCTGATATGGTTATAAAATTTTTTACAAACACTTAGAAATGTGTATTGGTTTTTTGCTTACTCAGCTTGAAAATGTGATGGTGTTTCAATCACAAAATTAATCTCTGGAGCCCATGTGAAATGAGGTGCCTTCCTTCTTTTGGCCAGGAAAAAACATCCCATGGGACGTGTATATTTTGACCTTACTTGAACTCCAGATAAGCAATCTCAGAATGTGCAAGTATCTTATGTGTACTTACAGGAATTATTGAATGTTCGATGGCCAAAGCATTCAATCACTAAGGTGATAGACGAATGACGTTATTTAACCAAAAGAATGCTTGTCATGGTAAAGTACCAGGGAAAAAAAAATCGATACCAACTTAAATCTTTCTAACTATAAAGGCCTGTTTAAAGGCATCTTTCCTAAGACTGTCAGTGTTATAAAGAGAAAAGCACCTTTGCTATAATTCTTTATAAGTGCCTCATCCTTCAGTAGTAACATCCTGCATGCTTACTCAAAGGGAGAAGGCATACAGGTGACTAGCAGATGGATGACTCTTCTCAAACCTGCTTTCATGAAAGACAGGTAAAGACAGAATTGTAATATTTGTTGCAGGATTAACGTGTTCAGGAAAATAATCAATGAGCATAATCACACCAATTCCAGTGAATCTGTCAACCCAGTGCAAAGCTTAATTTTATGTTACTGTAGTGTTTTGGGCTTTATTTAAAGGACTTTCAAAAAATAAGGGATTATTTTGTACACCTCAGTAGACCGTTGCTGACATAACTGTCCTAAAACTGGCAGATGGTATCAGCTATTCATAATTGCTCAGTTAGGCAGAATTAGACCCCAACACTTATATACAACAGAAAAATACCAGCATGCTTCACAGATGCCAAAAAGGTTCATCCCAGAATCCCTTAAATGGCTGAAAAAGTCCCATTGTTACAAGAAAAAATGTTCTTTTACCTCAGGATGCTCAAATTTGAGGGAGAGGAATTTCAAGGCCTGGGAAGAAAGCAAGTGGATGTATGTCAACAGCTTTGTTATAATCAATTATTTGCACTTCAGACCCTATCACATTCTTTCCCCCTAGTAATTAATGTGCTGTATGATCCGTGTTTCAACCTTTTGCCTCTGCCCATGGCTCTTGATGTCTCAATTCATCTTGTAATAGGGGCCACCACTTCACTTTGAAGATAAAATGATCGCATTGACAAACACTGGACAGAAGTGAACCATCTAACAAAAGTGGTTGTTTCAAAGCATAACCACTGAAAATGAAATGTAGGCCTGTTTCTGCATCTGATATACACTTGTTTATAACATGTCGTGCTCAGAAGGCAACATTAATTTCTTGTTGGGTTTACATGGTAAGGTTTTCATATTGGGGGGGTGCAGGGGTGGCGTCTGTGAGAAGAAGACATGCAATGGAAAGCTTCCTCCATGTCTGATAAAGCCAGTTCCAACCAGCTCCAAGACGGACCTGCCGCTGGCCAAGGCTGA
The DNA here is from genome assembly GCA_013401315.1 of Balaeniceps rex. Classification (NCBI taxonomy): domain Eukaryota; kingdom Metazoa; phylum Chordata; class Aves; order Pelecaniformes; family Balaenicipitidae; genus Balaeniceps; species Balaeniceps rex. The sequence goes on along the minus strand of VYZW01020593.1, from coordinate 6,237 downwards.
GCCAATAAGCAAGGGTGGTAGCACCTCAGTGATAACATATTTAAGAAGGGGAAGAAACTGCTGTGCAACAGCGGCTGGGAGAGAGGAGTGAGAAAATGTGAAAGAAACAACCCTGAAGACACCAAGGTCCGTAGAGAAGGAGGGGGAAGGAGGTGCTCCAGGCACCAGAGCAGAGATTCCCCTGCAACCCATGGTGAAGACCATGGTGAGGCAGCCCATGGAAGTCCATGGTGGAGTAGATACCCACCCTGCAGCCCATGGAGGACCCCACGCCAGAGCAGCTGGATGTGCCCTGAAGGAAGCTGCAGCCCTGGAGACCCACACTGGAACAGGTTTTCTGACAGGACCTGTGACCCCACGGGGGACCCATGCTGGAGCAGTCCATTCCTGAAGGACTGCACCCCGTGGAAAGGGCCCATGCTGGAGAAGTTTGTGAAGAACTGCAGCCCGTGGGAAGGACCCTACATTGGAGGACCCTACATTGGAGAAGTTCATGAATGACTGTCTCCCGTGGGATTGACCCCACTCTGGAGCAGGGCAAGAGTGTGGGGAGGAAGGAGCGTCAGAGACAACGTGTGATGCACTGACCACAACCCCTATTCCCTGTCCCCCTGTGCCACTTGGGGGGAGGAGTTAGAGAAAATTGGGAGTGAAGTTGAGCCTGGGAAGAAGGGAGGGGTGGAGGGAAGGTGTTTTTTGAGGTTTATTCTTATTTCCCACTATCCAACTCTGTTATTAATTGGCATTAAATTAAATTAATTCCCCTGAGTCAAGTCCATTTTGCCTGTGATGGTAATTGCTCTGCAATCTTCCTGTCCTTATTTTGACCCACAAATTTTTCACTCTGTTTTGTCCCCCATCCTGTTGATGGAGGGGGAGTGATAGAGCGGCTTGGTGGGCACCTGGCGGCCAGCCAAGGTCAACCTACCACAGTAACTCAGTTGATTTTCTTCCCTTGATAGTGGCCAATGTAGGTGAGCCAGCATTTATCTTTGGTAGCCACACGTTGGTATCTGATCTCAGAGGGACAACCTCATGTGTGCAGAGAAGAAATATTTTTTCAGATATTCTAGTGTAGTTCTGCAGATGAAGAAAAGATTTGTTCTTTACTGATGATACTCCTAAGCTCTTTGTGAAATCAAAGGAGAATTCAAAAAGTATCCAGCCAGGTCAGTGGGTTGCATTTTTGCTGACAAGTGATTTCAGAAAACTATAATACAGTTGGAGAAAGTTGTTAATCCAAAAGAGACCTGTTATAAAAGAGCTGAACTGGATGTTTCTTTTAGACCGTATCACCAAACTCAGACTTTTAATACTAAAATTGACAATACCACTCCAGTTTTTCTTGAAAGGCTTCCAAATAATTACTTCATAGCCAATATTATATTTCACTACCTCATCATTTCATGATTGTTCTGAAATAATTGCAAAAAGCACACTTTACCATATATTGTTATCTGATGATATACTTAATAACTGACATGCAAGTGTGGTGCCTAATGCAGGGTAAGCAGGTACTTGCCTGAACGAGCTTTCTCCACGTGCCTGCTGAAGAATGGAATGCAGATGTCCCTTTGCTTCCTCCTCGACAGGAGGCTGCAGCTCTCTGGTCCTTGCATTTCAGCTCTTTACACAGATGCACGCAAGACAGAGCAGGCAAAATACGCTGCCCTAAGTAGCTATGCACTTAGCACCACAAAATCCTAGAATTACGAGGCTCAGTTCCTGAACACCACATTGCTAGAAAGATACCAAGCAGCAGAAGATTAGTTGGAAGAGCAGTATGAAAATGATGAAGAGAGATAGCTTGTTTATATTGGAACAATAGGAGAAATCTGAATAGTTTGGCTAAGGAATGACTAAGAGTGGGACATGATAAACAACTCAAAATATCTAAATGTTGCTAATATCAAAACAGGCAGCAGGATTAGTATTGTGGTATAGAGGATAACTGAAAGTAAAAGGATGAACTTAGATAAAGGAGCAGGTAGGCAGCCAGCTTTAGTATTCCTGTCAATAAGTTTTGCTCAGGTATGCCTCAGTCTTCAAAAGCCACAAAAATATAGTGAAAAACACACCCTAGAGATTGTATTAAATTTATGAATTCTTTAGTTGGTAAGATCCCCTAAGAAGAAAAATAAAATAAACATGGAAATTGTAAAACTTAAATATGTATTATACACCTTATACCCCACCCAGCTTTCTATTTAAATTTTATGAAGTGATGTTAGTACAATTTCAAAAATTCAAGACAGTAAATCAGGCAGCAGATGAACACAGCTCGGAGACATGGGATAGATCTGAGGGTAGAATTGAAGATTTGAATTTCAGGGATGGTATAACGTGGTGGATGATGCTTCAGGATTATCATAGATTATTTATCTTCTGAATTTGTGTAAAGAAGGAAGAAGCAAACAAAAACTGTAGCTTTGAAGTCCACAATAGACAAAAGAAGAATTAGAGGAGAAGAAATAAGAAACTATCAGTGTATTATTTAAGGTCATACATCAGATGTAAATTAAAATTAATTTATATTATATTTGAGTTCAGTGAGGTGACGACACAAGTGTACACAAGACTATGAAGGTGAGAGGGAAGTTTTGTCCATAAAGGCAGATTTAGGATTCATTGTGACTGGTAGCACAATGCTGAGGAAATGGGTAGATTACTGTACCTCAAAGAAAAATCAGAGGAAGAACTTTAGTAGTAGTGTTTTGCTGAACATATTTGAGTACTTTCATTGGCTAGTAGAAAATCATCTGATCTGGCAGAGTGGGGAAGCTGGCAGTGTAAATACCTCGAAGAAAGCATCAAACATTATTTGCCAACACTGCAGTAAAGTTTTCTAGTCAAGAATATTATTTCAGTAGTTAGATGATATGAACAAAACGTTGAGATACAAAGGGCAGCTGAATATCACAAATGCAAACTGCGGTATTCTTACAAAATGAACATAATTTGTTTTACTATGCAGGCCATTACTTTTGGAAATGTTATTTTTATATGAAAAGTTCTTTTAAACCCTAAACATTGTGTGAATTTTGGAAGACGTCATAATGTGCAACTGTCTTAACCATAGCTTCTGCCAGCATGATAACACCACTGCCCTTTACAAACAAAATTAACCAGTTTTCACCTGGCTCCCTTCACCTCTGTCCTCACTCTGTGCATGTGTAAGCAAGTCATCCCACCAGTACACCTCACCCCATGTGCTTCTCCTCCTTCACAATTCTCTAAACTTCAGCAGCATGAGGAAGATCATCATTGCTTTCCACAGACCCAATCCATTCAGTTTGCTTCTAGTACAGCCTGTCATAATCAAGGTTAGGTTGAATAGGTGCTACTACAGAGAAGGCACTTTGCCCTTCTGTACTATCCAGGAGTGAGACAGAGAAGAAAATCCAGATGAGGAGTGATAAAACCCAGATTAGGTGACTGATAGCCAAGATGGACAGCACCAGTTAAACATAATGTGCATAGATAATGTATATATTGATATGTTTGCCAAGATGACTAACTGAACTCTTGTGGATAATAAATACATTTACTGATGTTAGGACAGGATTATACATTTACTAATCCCAAACAAGCTGATTTATTCATAATGATTCATAAAAAGTAATTTATCTGGGTTGAGTGAGTCATAATACTTTAGATCCTATCTCTGGACAGATTTCCAGAAATCTGCCTAACCCAAATTCCTAAGCTTGATAAAGGGGCAGTGACTCCCCACACTTACATTATTTTATTTGTTAGCAAAAATAAAGGTTTTCAACTGTGTGCTTTCAGGCCTGTCTATTGCAAATGTCAGACAGTCTTTGATGCCACCTTCTGGTTTTAGTAAATATGTGCAGCTACATACATACTAATCTTACCAAATTTCCATGTTTGTTGTGCATATAATGCAGCAGTAGGTTTCTAACTATTCCCTTTGTTTTGGTCATCCCTTGTCCCCAGGTCAGAAAGTGTCCTTTTCACATAGTAAACACAGACAAGAGAGAAAAAACCCCATGATTTTAAATCTTAGCTGTCAACTCAAACCAGAATATATGAAGAGTTTGAAACTAACTAAACTCTAAAATGCAGCTGCATGACAAAAATCTGTGGTTGTTCTTGCAGACAAGCATTTACATGTATTAGAAACAAATAACCATGCTCTTTTGGATGTCTATATGTAAGCAAGGATTTCTTAATATGGACATTATTTTGAAGATAGTATTTCAGCAGATAAGCTAAAAAATATTGTATTTAATCAACTGTAACTGCCAGAGGCAGTCATCTCTAACCATTATATGAAGGTGGAGAAGAACGTATTACAGGGGCATCTCACAACTCTGTAATTCACTGATCTGGAGACTAGTCAGTTGCTACATTTGTAATTCCTGCTACATGAATAAATATAGTATGTAGCACATGCATTTTAAAGGGTGGGGTTTTTTATTGCTCTTGTTTTGCTTTATGCCAAAATACTAGTTTCTAGTAAAAAAAACCCAGAGCTTCTGTTCCTAGCTGAAGAATACGTTTTTGCGCTAACAAATGGTGTGTTTTGCTAATTTAAACTGTCCCTGATCTGAGCAGCAATACATGCCCAAAGCACTCAAAGCCTGGGCTCCTGATCCTGATGCTCTGGCTCATGCTGTGCTTCTGAAGGACTGGAAGCAGACTGCTACTCCCTGCCCTGCGCTATGTGGATGTTGCATTACGCCAGGTCTATCAATTGCTAACCCGTTTTTCTACTGAAGAGAGAACTTACTACAGTTATGATTCAGCTTGCAAGACAACTCAGGCTTGATTCATTGAATGGTGTATTGCTGTTGATTATTACTGTTCTGCCAGCTAGTCACTAGCATACTTCCAGAGAAGAGCTACTATAAAATTCACCTGACAGACTACAAAGCAAGTTGCTACTGTTGTCCACCTGGGCTTTCTCCAAACAGTACACCTAATACTTTCAATTCTTAGAAATGGTGTGGAGTCCTCAGTGTTATAACACTACAGTATATTATGTAAAAAATGTTTTTATTTTTTTCTGGTTTTAGAGGATTGGCTCTTATACAAGCATAAATACAGAGCAAATTCTCCATGTCTCGCACTGTATGAATGAATAACCATTTCTTAGAGATAAGGGTGTGGGACTCAAGGAACATATTATGGAACTATAAAACAAGGTAGATAAGAGTTTTAAAATTCTTGTGCTTCACTAGAATTTGTGTACACTTAGAACAGAGTTTATCTCATCTAACCCCAACCATCTTAAAGTTAGGTATCTGGTCAAAGTTGAATGCCTGCTCTTTAGTTCAGTGTGAGATAGACATCTCTGGAAGGCAGTTTACTTCATCCTAAAATATATGTTCAGAGAACAAGGTATGTTCTCTGTCATGTTTATGAACATGTTTATATCAACAAGCTAGTGCAGAAGCCTACATAGCAAACCTACACTAGGCACCTATTTTTTATATGACTAGAGGAAGAGGATATGAAACCTGTGCTGAAATTTATTGTATTTTTCATTTAAGAGCTGATATTACTTCTCTATAAATAAAGATTTCTATACTTTGTGTCCTTAAACTATATAAACCTTATTTTTTAATGGAGAATACCTGTTACTTTCTATGTCAGGATTATACATAATATTGTTGCTACAGGTTAGCATATTTATTTGCGTTTTATGTTTCCTTATATGTGGTGAGAAAATATATGTGTGGTGAGTGAGAATAAAGCCATAATCCTAGACCCATCAGATGTCTGTCTGCCTCTGCTTCAGCCTGGGTGGTTTCACAGAGCTGTGCCTTAGTCTCTTTGTATTCTTGATAGAGAGGTTCATTCCTGATACCATGAGGATTAAATCAGCCATTTTAAACTGTTCTGTTCCCATATAGCATTTTGCAGTCATAATTTAGAAATGAAAAATCACGAAACTCATTTCCTCTCTTACTTTCATTTTAGAAGCTATGCTCAGGTACAGTGCATCAGTCACAAATATGAAGAGAGGCAGTCACAGAAAGGGTAAATAACACGGCCACAGCTTCACTGCCAACAAGTAGAACTGTGATGCAGTAAGGGGGCCTCTGCTTTTTTATTCCAGTCCTATAGGAGTTTTTTTTGCCTGCCTTCATTACGGGTATTGCCATATTTCTACCCAACATCCCCCATCTGCCAAATATCACTGTGTTCTCCTGTGTCCTGTACAAGCAGTACCTCCAATGTTGATGATGTTGGGATGTGCTACACTGACCG
>VYZW01020592.1:2863-23372 GCA_013401315.1 Balaeniceps rex | reverse complement strand
TGTGAAAGACTGGGCATTTTCAACTCCCTGTAAATGTCATGAATTCAATGTTCTCAGTAGGATACCTGAATCATTGGCTATTTCAGTAACTTCATAAGCCTGCAGCATGGGTGGCTGTTAAAGAGGGCACCCCCTTTCCAAAAACAGAATCTTGACAAGTTTGACTAGTCCATGATCTGTCCCGTCGTGTATCCTCAAAAAGGTTCCTTAGAGTATCCAGGAATAGTTTTGAATCAATATATTTATACAGTTGGCAGGCACAAACTCCTCCTCTCTGCTGTGGAATCGTACATCTCCATTCTACATGGATAAGGTGTGTTATTCCCATTTTAAAGCTGGGTGAAATGAGAAAGAAGAGATCATTTGTCCCAGGGAATCCAAAATTTCCAGCTAAACATAATTTGTCCCCTGGAGTTGCAAAACTTAGCTTTTTTTTCTCCAGGCTTGGCAAGATGACAGAAGGACTCCTACATTCAGCAGAGCAGAGAGAACAACACTTTATTCTTCACTCATTGCCTGCAATAAAGATAACCATTCAAGCAGAGATGTCTGCATAGAGAGAGGGATTTTATGGACCCAGGGTCCCTGCTTCTAGCAGGTGCAGCCCAGGCTGCTAGGGAGGGTAGGAAGGGTTAAAGCAGCACTTGCTTCTGGAAGATGTACAGGAATTGGAGAAGACAGAGGAATTTGCTGGATCCTGGAGTGCATGAATTTAATAACTTAAATTATCCCATTCTACTTAGAGAGGACAGGGCCTGAACTATGCACACGAGAGAAGAGGGAAGAGCCAAGTTACCCCAGGCTCAAGTGGACAAAGGTGCACTAGAGAGTTGCAGCTGATCTGGGGAAGTGAACTAAGCTTTTCCTAAGCCCCAATTCACTCCCAAGAAAGAAATGTCTGAAAAATCTTCCACATGGAGACAAACCTTTTTCTCCTTCTGTTGCAAGGGGGAAGAGAAGAGAGCAGAGGGGTGTTTTCCACCCTATTGCTTTCTTTTGCTCTGCAGGTTTGTGTGACTGCAGTTTCACCTAGCCCAAAGGCAGAGACTAAGCAGAAATAAAGACATCTTTTTTTCTGTTTCTTGCACGCCGCAATGAGTGACACAATGTTGTAGAGAGAAGCCCAGTGAGGCTATTACAAGAGCCCAAGAGGCAACAAGATCTTCATAGTATTATTAGTTATCATTTAGGAATTTTCTCCTGGGAGCAGAAAAAAACAACAGCAACAGGTCCGCACTTGAAAGAGTCAAGAAAACACAAAGGGATAGATCAGCTGAATTAGTTTTGGCGCTTGTTAATTACCTCCAAAGCTTTTAGGGTTAAAAGAGATCCAGAGGCCTTTGCATCCAGCCTCTCTCTAAACTCATGCTCAGCTAATCCGTGTCAGCTGCATCTTCCCTTGCCAATACAGAGGTGAGCGTGAGGAATTTCTGCATGTTACTTATTTAGCTATTACCTTTTATGGGTCTCTCTGTCTCCCACTGACTTTCTGGCTGCAGACGGGTTGGCAAGATGAAAACCTCAAACAATTCTCTTCTGAAAGCTTTAAAACTTAGGCAGAGGGAAAGAACAGAGTCTGACAAAAGAAGCAGACACCTGTGAAGTCTGTGCTTGGACCTGGGCTGCTATTTTCAGGGCTGCAGCTAACACAGGGTATTGTCCCTGTTTAAAGCAGCATCTGCTTATCTCATTGGAATTTGGGAATCCACTGATCCTTTTTTTTTAATGTGATTTTCTTTACATGATTTTCAGTCCTCACTTGCATGTTTATTATAAGGCTTATGTGCAGACAATGAAAAATCTCATTTTTCCAGGTACTGTTCAAAACCAAAGGTGGAAACAGGCCCTGCTCTTTTGGAGACTGTCTAAGCAGATGAATAATAGCCATGAATGGGGGAGAAAGAGGTTGCCACTTCAGCACAGTGAACAGTGATCCTCCAGAGAGAGGCAGGGAGTGAGGTGGGCAATGATCAACTAACAGACAAGGGAAGGGTTGAGGAGGTAAGGTAGGAGCTGGGAGGACAGGGCTGAAGTGAACGTGCTGTGAGGGAACTGACTGGAGTAGGAGATCCTGTTACACAGCACAGGGCAGGGAGAGTCCAAAATCAAATTGTCCAAATGCCTGAAGCACCTAGCTATGGCTGGAGTATGGGTTGACTCAGTGTACAGCCTCCTGCACCTGCACATGGGATAGTCCTCATGCTGGAGGCTATGCTCCTCCAGGAAACCAGTCCATGCTCATGGATTCTGGTCGTGTTTGTGAAGTTACTACCAAATTGTTACTGCTGTGCTGTGAATGCTTCTTTGTCGGTATTTATTAACCTTGGCCAAGAAGCATCCATCAGTCTGGGAACAACGAGGAGCATTTAAATTTAATGATGACAATGAACGTGCTAAGGAGGTGATTACAACCAGAAGAGCCTGATTTTTCACTTACTTGCAGAAGAAGGGTTTGGGGCAACGGAAAGAGTGAAAGAGGTGCTAGGTTATAGGAAAGGTGCACATGGCAGGAAAGGAAGAAGAAACTTCATGGAGAGCCATGTCAGAAACAAGAAGTGGTAGACAGGGTTATTTTGTCGTGGAAAACCTGGATTAGCTGTAAGACAAGCCAAGTCCAGAAAAGAAACCACAGGAGACTAACAACAGATAAGTAAGCACGGGAAGACCTTGAATGGGGTCAGGAACTGCCGGGAAAGACGCCATTCAGGAAGTTCATTCTCATAGAAATGTTAAGCATTTGATGGTCCTTGAAAGTAAAGAGCAATGCTCAGCTCTGAAACTTTGTGTTCAACAGATGTCCATGAGTCTGTTTCTTTGCAATTATCATCAGAAAAGGCAAAAACCAAACTTATAACTTCAGTAGCAAGGTGGGATTCTGCAAAAATGTGCTTTTCAAGTACAGAGGAAACCTGAAGAATTCTAATGGGACTGAGAGCCCTGACGAATGGGCCTCAAGATAAAAATAAACAAGATGAGTTGAGATGCAGATCATTGGTACCTGTTAAGGGCCCTAAAACAGGAATTGCGGGAGCCTGCTCAGACTCTACTGGCATAAAGATACTTCTGTGCCCCACCAGCAGGACAGCAAGGACCCTGCAGGAAGCTTCTGCAAAAGTAAGACAGCTTGATCCTTCCACTCTCTCCTGCCTGGCTGCAACAGAGACCTCTGAAAAGCCTTCTCACGGCCCTCCTTGGCAATGTTGACTCCAGGAGAAACACTCCTCACATCAGATCTGGAGCTTTTTTACAATTCCAGCTATTTCAGTATTTTAGCACGAGTTGTCTGAGGGGTGAAGATTGCATCCAGCGCAATGACTCATGTGGGTTACAACCGACACATCCTTCATGTGGGCCAGAAAAAGCCATGTGTTTTCTTCATTGACAACAGCTTGTCAGCATAACTGATGCCTTGGTTACCAATCCCAGCACAGAGTGAATAGGCCAGAAGCTGAAACTGCAGAGGCCTGTCTGCATGGATCTGGGATCTGATGTGTGTCCTTGGTGAACAGGTCCAGAGCATACTTATCCAAGGAAGTCACAACACAGTTCTCACTTTTCCCTATGAGCACTATCATGCCCAACACTTACACACTTCCCAAAAGGAAAGAGCGTCTTAGAAAGTCCAGGATGAAGGACGGTGAAAGAATAAAGATGACTTCCACTGCTGTCTGTTTCTGTGCTAAGAAGTAAGAGCAAGTGCTCTGTTCAGAGCAGCATTCATCGATCTGATACCATGGCTGCACACAACTAGAAAAGACTGCACCACTCTTGACTTTGTATTTTGACTCTGCGTGGTCACAGAAGGACCTGCTGTCTATTTCTGTTTTTCCTGGAGGCTCCAAACAGTGAGGAAATTCAAATGTGTGGAAGCACACCCAAGAACTGACGATCTCTTGAAGCAGAGATTGGCTACAAAACTGGAGGCTCATTTTGGCCAAACCTCATCAATCAGACTTTGTTTTTGCCAAACCAAACCCCACACCAGAAATGGTTTTGGAGTCAGCTTCCATTTTCTTGAAGCCACCGAAGTCCTGAGGTTATTCAAAGGTCTCTCTATCACCCATCTGCAATCTAAACCTTTTTTCTGGAATGTGTTTTCTGCAGATTGCCTTGATATGCCAACAAAGGGTAAGAGGCCAAGGTTGTCTGCAAGTTTTTCAGTGTTCCCCAGCTCTGGACGTGCCCCAGATACTTCAGGAATAGCCTTTCAAGTGGTGGTTTGGCCCTCGTAGGCACAGGCGGTTCTGGGAGGAAGAGAGTCTCATGTTCATAGAAAATAAGATTAAGAAACAAAAATATTGAGCAAATGGCTTTGAATCTGGAAAAATATGCTCAAGTTGGGGTGAAAATTCCAGTTGTTTTTAAATGAGCTAATTTGTTCTTTCCTGTACATCAAATGTGGGAAGAAAAGGGGAAAAAGAATAAAAACAAAACAAAAAAACTTTGCTTTTTAATCTGACAGCTGCTCCTTCTGGAAAAACGATGTTTTTGTGTTTAAAGTGTTAGACTGGGACATAAGAGGGCTGGGTTCAGTTTGCTGATGTGCCAAAAATCCCTGCATGACCTTCGGCAAGTCACTTAGCCTTTCCCAGTTCCCTTTTCAAATACTGGGGCTAAGAAGAATTCCCCTCTCCGGTCTGTCTACTCTCACTGCAAGGTCTTTGGAACAGGGCCTGACTCTTCCTATACGTTTGCGCAACACCCAGCAGAAAATGTGGCTACTCTTCTAGTTGGAGCTCAGGAGCGAGTCTGTGATCCAAGTCATGTTAACATCCATTATAAATTCTGCAAAGTCCAATTCTGGACTAGAGTTTTCAACTCAGGCCAGTCTTAAGGCAGTAGGGGATTATATCGTATAAACAAGGCTGTAGATGTCACTCTCCCCTAAGAGGCTTTCGCTCTCTCTGCCTTGAGCTGTGTTGTTGGTTTAGGCTATTGTCAGAATGCACTTGCTCACACTTGTGGGATGTTTAGTTTAAGAAAACCCACAGGTGGCCCCAGGTTATTTTGCATTCAGAATATACAAAATCCCAGGGACGTGAAAGGGACTGCCTTCTGAGCACCATTGTGATTTCACGAGAGGTGCAGGTCAAGCCTTTACCTGGAATTCAAGATTTACAAGAAGTTTTTTCTGTTGGTTTGTTGGGGGTTTTTTTTTGAAAAACACTTGAGTGTGAATCAGGGAGACCACACACATGCAGCAGTTTCTCACCACCCATGATCTGACATGCCACTTAACCCTTGTGGTTTACAACCAGTGCTCACCACACTGCTCATTGAGAGCACTGAGTCTCTGCTCATGCTGCAAGAAAAAAAAATCCCCATGGAATTCCCCAGCTGATGAGATCTTGCCCATCACAGATTCAAGTGAAGGACAGGAGTATTGGGTTTTAGGAATGGGCAGAATTCAGGTGGGAAAGAGAAGGTCCACCCCCTTCACTGAACCAGAAGCCCCGTGTTTTCCAGGGCTGTCTCCCAAACCAAGCATAACCTGAAGCAAGAAGCAGAAAGGACCTCAGGAGAAAGCCAGCCAAGCTTCCCAGGCACTGGTGGTGTTGACAATTCAGGAACAAGGAACTCAAGACAAGACAAGGTTGCTTCAGTCATCACAGCCATTCCTTACCAAACACAGACAACCCAGGGAGGAAATTTATTCTAGGAGTAACCTCTGACCATGCACTGTGGACAGACATTTCCCAGCACCCTCTAACAAACTGCAAGACCTCTAATTAAAGGCCAAAAGACACAGAGTGCACCACACCACCAGCAGAGAGAGGGAATGATGGTGAAGATCACAAGCTATTCCTGCAGCTGCAGAGAACTTTACGTGTAATTGTTGTAAAAAGCAGATGAGTCTGCAACTGATTCTCTGGGCTGTGCTGAGATTAGACCACTGTAGATGCTGAGATTATTGGGATCTGCTTTTCCAAAGACCATCCTGGTGGCTCTTCAGTTGGAAGTTGAAATAACCACGGGGAGATTTCACAGAATCTTCTCCCTGAAAGGCCTCTTACGACTGCTGGTCCAGAAGCTGCTGTTGTTTCTCGAGCTGGTACACACTCCAAAGAGAGAGATGCATGACAGTTTGGACTTAGTGGCCAGCAGTGTTCACAGCTAGGATGTACAAAGTCCTTGAAGGCAAGAGCCTCATGATTGTGAATATAGAGGGACCTTTCACTGATGCTATTGCTGTGTGAGTAAGTGAATATTAACACAATTTAAAACAATTAAATAGCTGTAGCACTCAGCCCATTTCGTGTCAGATGAAGAGGAAGCACAAATATGTGCCCCAGTCTCTTGACAGAAGTTAGCTGGTCAACATCTGCAACACAAGATTGGCTCTCATGCCCTGGAGATGCTTGAAGGTCCCATACACAGCTAACAGTCAATAAAAAACAGTTTCTCCTTCTTGTCCTTCGGCCTTTCCTCTGTGTGCCTACCCAACGAAGCAAGTTTTTGCAAGGAGAGGCAATGTCTTTATTGAGACCAACTGACATAGCTGGGAAAAAATCCACCATGCTTTCAGGTCTGCCAGCCTTCTGTCAGGGTCTCCAGCGAGGCGGACCAGCCTAAGCCTCTTGAAGATGCAAAACAGTGATAACACGGTGGGTGCACTGAGCTCTGTGGAGACGCGAGGATCACACACTGACATCAGCCAGGGGTGGTTGGGACTGGAATATGACCCCTTTTTCCTCCCTGCCTGGTTTTATGCTAGGTGGCTAAACTGGCAATGGCTCAGGGCTGTTACCATAAGATCACTTAGCAGTTCATCTTTTATTTGCAAAGCTGTTTCTTCCCACAGAAGTAAACACCCACCTTATCAGGCATGCCATGGCAAAGGATGTTGTCCAGCTCCCCACCTGCTGTCCTTCCTCTCATTAGTGGCTTCCCTCCTTTTTGCAGCCATTCCCACCCACCATCTGCCAGAAACATGCTGCACACCCACAGCCCCGCCAATGACGCTCACGGACATGGCGTGGTCTCACCAGCCCAGCCTTTATCAGGAAACAGCCTGTTCCCTCCAGGGATAGGAGGGATAGTGCCCAGCAGACATGCAGTGTGTCTGTGCCCCCTCCTCCATGGCAGTGCAGTGCCTGGCCACCCTCCAGAGCCCTTTGAAGCTCTGATAGGCCATTAGTGAAATCACAGGTGATTCCTACCGGTTACAGGAAAAAAAGCAAGGAAAAACAGAGCCTCTAGGCCAGTGATAGCCTTTCCTTGTCACAGGCAGAGACCACTGTACGTGTCCCTTTACACGGCATCTCCACTGTCAAGCCCTTTTTCACCTCCCTCCATTAAATCTCTGAGGGCATCCTCCAAGGAGCCTGATGAGAGAAATGCACCTGACTTGATTATAATTCCTCTTTCCTGCTGATGAAAATCTAGGGCCTGTTGCTCTTTTTAATATGGTGATTTCATCAGAGAGGGGCCAGATCCACTGGTTGTGTAAAGTCACGTAAGTCCTATTGAAATGGCTTCCTGTTTAGCTCCAGCAAGTGCACAGAACATGCCGTGATGCTGAGTTTCCTTCCCTGCTGAGTGCTGTAGACTACACAGCAGGAAGGTTATCTGCTAGGAAAAACTCCTTTCTGACACTGAGGTCCAGAGATGTACATTATCTGAGGATCTGCCCCAAAAAACTGCAGAACAAAGACCCTCAGCAGTGCCTGCACTGAAAAATGCAACAGGTATTCTTCCTGCTCAGCAAAGGTAGTTGTGTAATTAGACTTAATAAAGGTCATATAATCCTGTGTATAATCTCAAAGCACCTTGCACAATAGATCCTGTGTTTGTCTTACAGAGGGTCTACCACAACATTCAGTGTAGTGTTCGATTCCTCTTTGTTTATAGTCAGCGCTCCAGCCATAAAGGAGTCCCTCGCTCTCACTACTTGGCTGTGTCCCTTCCTTCTGACCAGGCGATATGGACACAATTAAATGTCTTCCTCCAAAGTCTGCCAGAGGCACTCCAACCTTTTACTGTTAGAATTTCATGTTACTTTCCCAACATTTACACCCAACTGTTTGCATTTTTTCTAAGGCAGAGGCTGAGGCAGTGAATCCCTGCCAGGGGTTACAGACTCCCTGCCATCATGCATGGCTCTCAAGGTCTTCAGGACCAGTAAAGCTATTTTTTTCCAGCCTCATTTCTCCACATAAGCCTCAAATTCCCAGGCATCACTGTGGATTTATTCTCCCCTTCCTCATTTTCAGTCTTTTCTAAAGCCCCGCTCAGATCATTGAGCTTCACCTTTGCTCTCCTGTTCTCTGCTGGATAACATACAAATCCCTCCTTCATCCCAGATTCACCCCAACACAGAGGGACAAAGCATTCATCTGAGCAGTGGAGAATAGTCCCTGGCTCATTCAAAACCTCCATGGGACTTTCTGGTGCAGCTGATGCCACCGCTATTCCTGTCCCGTCTGACAAAGAGAACAACGTAGGGTATGACCTACAGCATGTTACTTGCTCAGTGTTGCTGTCTGTGGGTCAGCAAAGCCTGTGGACCACTGGTCTCAGCAGGACAGTAGTCAGCTTGTGGTAGCAACACACAGACCGCAAGAAGGAGTGACATAAAGTTTCAGATCCTTCTTTCCCCAGCATTTTCCCACCTGGGACTGTTTGGCTAAAATATCATCCACCCTATTTTACCCCATGCTCTGTCCATAACATGTTCCTGCTTCCTAGAAATATTAGGGTTTTTTTTTCTTTTGTACCATCACCATTCTCTGTGATAGAAAAGGCTGCAAACCTTACTGTCTGCTTTTTCCATCCTTGATAAAATCAGTGCTGCAGATGCTGGACATTTTCTGCATATCACTTTTTTTATTTAAATGATATATATCCACTCTAGAGCATAGGTAGCTGCAGTTGTCCTTTAGGAAAACGTTCTTTTAGAAAACTCAACCTTCACCCTTCACCCTCTCCACCCAAACCCCAAAGAATCAAATTCTCTGGCAAATTCCTAGGAAGAAATTGTCCAAAATTCATCAGCGTTTAAAAGATCATTGGAACATCTAATCTGTAAATCCTGCAAATAAAAAAGCCCATGACATTTCATTTGGTTGTTCTCATATCAAAACCAACAGTGTATTTCACAAGAGGTTATTGTTCCAGAAGAAATATCAAGAATTTATTTGAATACATTAGGCTCAATAGGTTACAGCATGACACAGATGATCCTGCTATTTGCAAGAGGTCTCTTAAATACAACATACATCAGAAAGCAAACAGCAGGACTGTGTCTGTCTGATTTTCCACATTTTGAGAGATTACGTCTCACTGTGCAATTTAGCAGCCTTCACTGTAAACACTCATTGTCTTTCTACAACACAGAGAAAGTCTCTCTCAGGTAGCCAGTACTACACTACCAGAGCTACCAAGGCCAAACCAAACAGCAGTAAACCTTTCCCCAAAACACCTTCATGTCTTATGAACACAAACAAAGAGTCTTGGAAAAAGGACAATCAGGAAAAAACAAATGAACCACTGCGATCAGAAAAGCTCAGACTGCTTATGGGTGAAATAATTTCATCAGCATTTTAAGAATTGGCTGTGACCTGTTACGATATTAGGACTTTTGTGCCATTGTGATCACACAGAAATAAGGAGCTGAACAGTATACAATGAAAGGATGTACAGCCCTACACCTTTAGCTTTATACTAGTTCTTTGTATAAAATTTTTAATTTTTGTAAAAATTTTTAATTTTGCATGGTGATTATGGAAATTTATCGCTTATAAAGTTGAAAGCCTAGTTCTCAGAAGCCAAGATCAGTAATGGGGCTGCTAAAACATCATGTTATCCTCACAACCTCTCTGGTGTCTTCCAGACTCCTCCCCAAGCCTCACCAGTGTATCCCCAGTTCTGTGGGCGAATCCAGCCTGAGCACCCACCACTGCTTCTGTTACACTTCAGTCACTGTTGGCACCAACTCAGAGCAACACTGCAGTGTTGACCTGCACAGCCAGCGATCCCCATGTCCCATTCCTGCATCCTGCTGACACTGGTGGTGTTGTCTTTTATTCCGCTCTTCAATCTGTATGGATCCCAAACCCTCATGACTTCGTTGCACCAATATTGAGATTCAATCTGGCAATCTGGATAACCCAGGCGCTGAATTGAATAGTGTTGGTTAGGGACATCTGCAGGCAGAATGCTTTGCACTACAGATTTCACACACACACAAGAGCCTGCTCTTTGAAAAAGAGCCTAGATTACAAAGATGCAATTTTCTAACCTTTAGTTAATCAGAAAAATACAATAAGCAATCCCCTTCTCCTGA
The DNA here is from genome assembly GCA_013401315.1 of Balaeniceps rex. Classification (NCBI taxonomy): domain Eukaryota; kingdom Metazoa; phylum Chordata; class Aves; order Pelecaniformes; family Balaenicipitidae; genus Balaeniceps; species Balaeniceps rex. The sequence continues at coordinate 13,087 of VYZW01020592.1, read as the reverse complement.
TTCCTTCTTCAGAATTTAAAAGCAACCAAGTTTTTTTTAACGCAGGTAAACATATCCCTAAAGGTTAGTCACAGCATGGACTACATCTAAACCAATAATTAATCTGCTGAAAAATCCCTTCTCAAAAATCCCAGCCTGCCCCATTTCAATTGGTAAGCAGAGCTGTGTCAATGGATTTATGATGTGACGTCAGTCCCAAGGCTCAAGTGGCAACCTTTGTATTTTCATGCATTGTTTAATAAGCTACTCACTTCCCTTCTCTAACCCAACCTTTATTAAAATCGGGAAGATGCACTCGAGTGTTTTTCCAGAGAAGACGGGCTATTTAGACTTGATACTGAAAAGTGATTCCCCGTGGTAAGGAAATGAAGAACTGCAAAGTGCTTAGAGAGACATATTTAATGCCTTAAACTCTTATATTGAGTTAACAACTAGCATGGTCTTGGCTTTAAGGAAATAAATCGATTCTCAGGCTCCCATATTTCAATAACACCCCAACAAAAACTCAGCTGCAGCTTTTTTCTCTCCAGCAGATGATATGGGGGAGTTGATTGCTTTATTTATTTATTTTAATGAGATAGCGCAATGGCTACAAGATACCAAGGTGTTTTACAGGGTCATGTGTAGAAGAGTATCCTCATACTCATGAGAGCACATAGGTGTGTACTCACTGTGTGCTGTGAGGAGAAAGCAAAAGGCTGTAAGGAGGTTATTGCTCCCATAAGGGGAGCAGTTATGATTCTCAGCGAAGGAGAGGTGGCAGAGCAACAGGCAGCCCTGGTGACACAACAAGGCAGTAGGAGTGGGAGAGGGCAGGGGTTGGGATGACTCTTGGGAGCAGGACAGATCAAACAGGTATTGGGAAATACCTTTTTCCATTCCCACTGTAAATCCTTCCATTCCTAGTCCTTTCTTGAATGATCCTGGGTGTGTTGAACAGCAGCTCCCTGCAGAGACGTGTCCATCACAGATGATGTGCATGAGCATCCCATTCACTTGTGTTCCTTACAGCACAACCTGGCACCAGCCATGTGAACAGCCCCTGCCAAGCGGATCCCCTCATTGCTAGGGTGAGCTGCTTGGAAGCAAGATGGGGAGGCCGGGGTGGTTGCTTTGTTCTGAGGCTTAGCAAAGCACAGGAAATGTGTGAGCACGCCCTCCGCCAGCTACAGACGCTCTGCCCTGGCAGATCTAGCCACATGTTCGGCTTCCAGATGCAGAGGGAGGGAGTCCTTCAGGGCACACACTTTCACAGCCTCCAAGCAGATGCATACACGCTGATGCCTCCAAAGCCTATTCAACTCTCCCTACCAGGGCTCCCCACAGAGAGCTGAGCCCCTGTCTGAACTTTAGAGAATCAGAAAAAAAAGTGCAGCTCTTTCTGGGAGAAGGCTGTGAGAGTGCAGGGAATGTGGATGGCACACTGGGTTTTACAGGCATGCCTTGCCTGAGTTCCTGGCCAGTATCTTGCACTAGACATGCAGTGGGGCTTTGAAGGCTGGACTGCCACCAGAGCTACTCTTTTAGCATCACTAGCAAAGGAGAGGTCCCTTCCTATAGGCTCCTCCCCTGACCATGAGTGTATGCTTACTCATGCAACAGTGACAAGGTGGAGGAGTCAGATAGCAAGATGTGGACTGTCCCTCAAAGATGACTGAAGGTCTAGAAAACAAGACCTTTGAAAGCACTGATTTCACTTAGTTTAGAAAAGAGAAAGGACTGTGGGTTGTCAAAAAAAGTTGCTGCAAAGAGGAAGTAAAAAGACTTTTCTGCAGGTCCTCCCTGGAATTATTGTCAACTCAGGTTAGACATTAAGAAAAAAAATCTCTTATTGCCAGGAGCTCTGGGAAGACATTATTGAGGAGGAAGGTGAAAATTAGAGTGGTATCTGTCAGGAGCAGGTTAGGGAGAGGAAATCTGGCCATGAGCCAGCGAGATACACTGTATAGCTTCTCTAGGTTCCTGATAACCCTGTTTCCCATTTTATTCTCAGAGTGAGAAGTTGCTTAGCTGTGCTTGGAACAAGAGGAAGACATCTCAGAGCCTTTTTTTTTTGTATCAAACTCCTTCCTGCTTCAGACCATCCATGGACCAGTTCAGGAGCATCTAAGTAAAATATGCAAAGCACAACCGTAAAGACTATGAGACTTATTACAGATGAGGATACTTTGAGAAGGAATTGGTATAGTATGGAAGCAAAACCAGTCACCTTTGCCTGAATTAGATTTGGGGAAAGACTCTGACCCTTCATTTCTGGCTGCAACATGTCTGAGCTTTTTCTTACTGCAAGTACAATCCACCCTTCTAGAAAAGCCAGAGACAAAGATAAGACACGGGAGACTTGCTCCAACTTGTTCTATTTACCTTGCTCAATTTGAGAAAATATTCAGACATCCAAACAGAATATATCAAGGACAACACTTGTAATAGGTTTAGAGTTATACTCACCCACAGATATTAATCTGGAAGGTACATGGGGAGTTCATAAATAAATACCAATAGGCTTCATACTCAGCATAATAGAGATTTCATACCAGCAGTGAATACATAAGCAAGTAGGCATAAGCTGAAGTCAACAAGGGCTTAGATCAACTGAGTAATTGTGAATTTTAAAATCAGAAGGGTGCCTATGAGCTCTCATCCGAACTCCTGTGTGTACAGACCAAAGAATTCAAATGAAGCTTTTAGCATCCAGCTAGTAAGCTCTATTGAAACTAAGGCAGAGGTTTTAAGAAGACATTCATAAAAAATTCCAAGTTTGGGAAATCCCAATACAAGCCCAGGGAATTTGTTATAATGATTAATCACCTTCTATTGTTTAAAAAAGTAGTAATCTGAAATTTATTTCTAGACTAAATTTGTGTCAAATTTACTTCCAGCTGCTAAATCTCATCATGCCTTTTCTGCTAGACCAGGATTATCCTAAGTCAATTGTGGTCAGGAAAGCACTCAACAGTTTAATGGGGCTACACTGTAAGGAAAAAAAATTAGTAATGCTAAAGAGAAAAATAGCACATCTTATCCAACCCACTTGCTGTGCTGCCTGTGACTGCAAGCCACCCTTGGGCATTTGACCAGCTGGGTGAAATACCACTTACGGCCAAGGGAGAGTTGCCCCAGAATGATTTATAAATGAGAATTGTTTCATCAATGCTGCACTTGATGAGCTCCAAGTGGCCTGCCGGTGGTCTCCACTCACACTGGTCTGGTCTATAGTTCTTCGTGTCCAGCAGGGGCTTTTGGAGAGAAACACCACAGCGGTATTTTATGGCTTTAGAAATGCTATTTCCCAGTGAATTCTTCCCCAACAGCAGCCTAACTACTATTTTCCACAGTCTCATTTCTGACTCAGTCTGATAAGATGATGGTTATCTCCCACTCTATGAGGCAGCAAGCAGTGGAGAGTGGTCTTGGGGACAGAGGGTTTCAGAGATTTCTTCAGGGGGAGGACCTGCAGCAACCCCCAAGGCAGCACGGGGACATCCCAAGGTGCCAGAGATGGTAAATTACGTGAAATTTGACTATTTAGCAATTTAACCTCTTTTTCTCTTCAATGTTTTGGTTTGAATAAAATATGACTGGGAAGGCTGCCTGGGGCTGGCTACCCACCGTCAGTACGAAGGCAGGGCAGATATAACTTGAATTGCCTCACATTACCACAGTAAATCTCACTTATCCACAGCCCATCAGCAGGTGAGAAGAGGGGTGGAGATGTGTACAGGTCTATGCTGAGGATGACAAGGGCTTGAAGCTTGTAGCTGGATTGAGCAGAGCCAAAGGGGAAAACAGCTGTTCAGCTGCAGCAATATCATTGTCAGATGCCCCTTTTCTGGGTTGATGCTGTCATTTCTTAGACAAAAGTCCCTTGAAAGCATCTGTTGATGAAAAAGAGGCAAGAAATGACTGTTGGGTGTAGAATACAGTGATGGCAGTGCAACTATAATTAACACAGTAAGAGTATACATGCTACGAGCTATTGTAACATTGACAGTTTAAACAAAAGTAAGTCTATATATTGGCTTATATATAAGCAAGGGCAAGTGATAGGTTGTAATCCTGCAGTGTGCTCTTCTTGAGACATCTCAGTGTTGATTCAGTCACAGAGTCTTTGCTTTTAGAATTGGGGGAGCATTTTCGCAGCACTGAAGATGCCCAGTCCCCGCCTGTGTTCAGAGGTGTGCCTGTCCTGAGCTCCCACACAACGCTGTTACTGGCTGCCTGCAGCAGCTTCCCTGCAGGGAGATGTCCAGCCATTCATCTTCTCAAAGAATCAGCTGATTCGTGGGGATGGATCATTTCTTTCTCTCATCAGGGGGCAAGGGAAGTAGGAATCAAGCAAGAAGGGTAGGACAGAAGACTAAGGGTGTTGGCTAATCAGTATTTAGGGAGGATTGTACAAGCAACTAAGACAGGAGATTGTGTTAATATTTTCATTTAGAAAGACAAGTGCTGGGAAGGGGATGAGTTTTTCTTTTAGATCACATGGAAAATTCATCTTCCTTCGGTGCTCCAGGGGATGTGAGACTATCAGAAGAGATCTCTCCTGCTCCAAAGCTTGGCATATATCTGAATGCACAGCTTTGGACTCTGCCGATCCCTGCCAGTAACACTTGAGTCAGACCAGACTTAGCTCGATCTATGTCTCCCAAAGCACAGCTCTCTGCAAAGGCTATGAGCACTCATACTCTGACTTGTAAATGGAACAAAATTCCTCTAGCATCATGAAGACAGAAGAACTGGGGGCTTGTGCCTGCCTGCATCCCCTTCATGTCACTTTAACAGAGACGCTTTCAGGAGCATAAACACCCGCTCAAAATTAGTACAAATGTTTCCTTCATGGGCTTGCTCTGACACTAATGAGTAAAACATATTTCCATGGTCCACATCCAGCATTCTCACCGCACAGCTCTCCTGTCACTGACAGCAGCCGACGTGTTCAAATGAACAATTGGCAATAAATAAAAATGACAAGAGCAAATTACAAAAGTGGGAGCTGTGGACTGGGGAATACACACAAGCCAGAGAGACATTACAGTCCTTTCCCCTTTAGGTCACTAGTATCCACTAACACCCAGTTTGTCAAGGTAGGCTGACTCTTTCTTGTCCTTGGGCCTGGAGGACTCCTATAGAAATGCAGGGCTCATAGCCAGCAGGAGACGCCCCTCCCCTTTCCGTGGGCAGGTGTTTATTTCTTTCCTACAAGTCTACTCCCCACTCACATACTTTTTTCCTCACAGTTTTCTCATCTGACCTAATTTGTAAAAAATGGAACAATCTGCAGTGCAATCAGCTCTTGACCTATCTGCATAAGCAGCTTTGCAGTACAGTGCAGACTATGCATATCTGTACAGTAATATTTCTAATTGGTGGTGTTTGGCTTTACACATTAATAGAACTATAGTATCTTCCAAAATTCTGGTCAGCACACTTACCAGGAGAACTTTCCATTCAGTCCTTCCAAGCTCCATGCAAAAGCTGTACAAAACAGAGGTGAACTGAATGTTGTCATAACAGGAGCTTTTAGTCTCTATGGTTGTTTTGAGTACTGAGGTATGTGGAAGATCAGAGCAGATGTTCTTGTGAACGAGTTTGGACTCAGCTTCTTAAAAAGGGTTTGCCACTCTGGGCCTGAGCTCAAGAACCAAGGTGTTCCCATCCATTCCTCCATTGTGGCCAACAGCTCCCGGATAAGCAAATAGTTTGCGTCATCCCAGAATAATTGGCTTTCACCAGCATGTCCCAGGATCTGCTTGCTCTCTAGCTGTCATTGGGGAAGGAACCTCTCTGTTGAGACAAGCTGTCTGCACTTTCATCTTTTTGTATATAGTATAGGTGACAACATCAATAGTCATCATGCCAAGGATAACTTGAGCACTCCATGTGTGACTCTATAAGGCCATCTTTTAACTTCCTTTAGGCTCATTACGGTAAGTCTCCCTTTTCATAATGCATACACAAACAGGGGAACAGGCAGCTGGAGCACTAAGATTATTATCCTTAGTAGAAGACCAATATCATCCTTGTATCCTAACATTATTATTCTTAGTAAAGGACCAATATTATCCTTGCATCCTTTCTCTTTTTGGAAAGTACATTTGTCTCTTGTAGTAGTTTATAAGGTTGGGAGCATATGGACTGATTTGCTTTGCCTTCCTGGAAAAAAACCCTAAGACTCTATGTTAGCTTTCAGAGGCCACAGTCTGTGCTCTGCCATTCACAACAAGAAGAGTAGTGGTAGGTAATAAGAATAAGCTGCTAAGATCCAGACTCACACAGGCACATGAGTACCCTTATTTAGATTCTCATGTCAACTAATATCAAGTGCCTAATGCTAGCCAGGATAGTTTTAAGAAGAAACACTTTAATGAAACTTGGTATCTGGAGGCAAGGTGTTAAATCAGTGCTTGCCATTGTAGAGAAAAAAAAAATCAAGAACCAGCCCAACCAGCCTTAATGTTCTCAATAGGAAACTCATTACAATATTCCGCATATATGTTGTAACTGCAGTTAGTTCTCAAGATCCCAGTGGAGATTAGCTTTTCATTCTTATTTCTGTGTACATCACTTGACTGTTGCATTCTATTAAAGCTGTACTGAAGTCATTTTAACTTGTCAAATTTTGGCATAGCGTTTCAATGACATTAAGCCATATTCTTCTAAGACTAATGTGTCTTAGTATGTCTTCAGCACCCAAGATTGTGATTTTTAATTATACCATATACAGCCAAATCTTCCAAAATAAGTGTGAAAATGTAGTAATCAATAGCGAGGTGGAGGAAGAAAGATAAACAACTAGTCAGAAGATAATACCTCTATGCATCAGTACGTCCCAAGGTAAATTAGCTCCTGTTAAGGTTGGTTATTTCACCTCTGGGAGATGTCACTGAGGCCTCAATGGAAAAAGGGATGAAATCAAGAGGTATCCTAAGAGGTTAGGTTACACTTCATGTTCTGGAGTTCTGCCTGGCTCAAACAACTCTTGCTTGACTCCTTTCTGGGAAAGGGTTACAAGGAAAGATCAAGTTTAGATGCATTTATTATCACACCTTGAAAGTGAACTCACCAAGCAAGAAGCAGGAAGAAGGGAAGGCTAATTTGCTCTCAAAGACTCTTGATTAGAACAGATATTTTCAATTATGTGTGATTGTTTTATCTGAATATTATATGGATCAAAATCATTTAATATGTCAGTCAGATCAGGTCTTCATCTCACATCTGGAAGAGGAAAAACAAACAAGAGAATGGAAGGTGCTGTTCTCAATTACAGTCCTCTAGGCAAATAATAATTATGGGGTTTGCCATTATTAAGGGAGAAACCTCAGAATGATCCGCTGAAATGGTCTATTAGAAACACTGGTGTGTGAAGTTAAGTTTAGACATCAATAAGTTACATTTCCTAAGAGAAACACCCCAGCAGAACTGCTTGTGTTCTTTTTTTTAAAAATTCATTTTGACCAAAAAGAAAAAAAGGCATTTCAGCACAGAGAACATCATCCTGTGGAAAAATTTGTTTCCATTGAAATTTCTGGCATTTCTTTAGAAAACACTGCACCACCTTCCCTCCCCCAATCCAAGTTAAAGAATTGTTTTCAGAAACCAAAACAATTTCTCATATTACTCTTTTACTCTCTACCTTTTCTTTTTTTTTTTTTATTTTTTAGAGAATAAACAAATGTTTCTACCAGAAATTAACTTTGGGATTGTCAATTTTTTGGTTGTAATTACTTTACAGTTTTTGATTACGCCTAATAAGTATGACTTTTAAGAACTCCTGAGCCATGGATCTTCAGTGCACCAGAGGAACCTTTATGGATAATCTTCAGATTTCTGGGTTGTAACTTAATTTCAGCTTTGCCCCTGATCAGGCCTTAAGATAATAGCATGTGACTGCTGGCAGTTAGAGAAGGTGCCAGCTTACAGTAACTAGCTTCTGCTATATTGCATAGGAAGACTGAAAGCTGGCAAGAGCTGTAGGCTAGCAAGCACGCAGCAGGGATGAGTTCCAGCACAGAACTCTAGAGGAGGAGGGGTTTTTAGGTCACTTTCATAGCACTTAAAACTAGCATTTAATGAAATGGAGCTTTGGAGCTCTAGCAGTTTTCAACCAACTAGTAGGTTCAATGGACAATTTTTAAGAAATCAACAAAACATAACTAAGAAAAACTAGCCGTTATCATCAGATTTAAGTAGTTATTCAGAAGCCTGTACTAGCAAGGGAAAATCCACATGGGTCCACAAACTCATAAGGCTGAGGTTCTGAGTAAAAGGCTCTTGTGTTAGAGTGGAAGAAATGGTGTGGCCACCTGGAGCTACATCAGTCGCAGCTTTGCACAGCCAAAGCCTTCTGCTCCCTCCTCTTCCATGTTCCCACAGCACAGACTTCTCCGGACTGCTGTCAGAAAGTCAGGTATCTTGCCATGAAATGTTTTCCTTCCACAATGGCAGAGATCTGCTGAGCAACCTCTCCAAACCATGGGTGTGGCAAAGCAACTCAGACAACCCCGTTCAGCTGACCAGGAATCCCATGTCAAGCCTTTGCTCTGCCCTTATCTCACTGGAATGAACAACCAGCCCTTGCTTCTGCATAAATTACCAGGGATTATGCAGGCTCTTGGGTACACCCATTCTTCACATCACACAGTGCTGCTAAGGATGGCAGCCTGGTGGAAAAAAAAAACCAAAATCAAACACGCCACCATTTAATGAAACTCAAAGGTTTCAATGTGCCCACCCACAACGGGGCCAGTCCAAACTTGTCTGAGTTCAGGATTGATGCTGGTCTTAAACACAATGAGTAGGTAAACTTGGCACCTTGCTGCTTTTCAAAGACTTAGGGCAAGTCAGCTGGATGCTCTTGTTGGGGGACAATGCAGCCTCTTTGAACTCATCTCTTGGAGGAGAGGTCACCTTGATGTGTAAACAGCCTTTCACCGTCTTTCAGAGGTGCTCAGTCCCAACTTATTTAAATAGGAGTGGAAGGCCCTTTTTTGATCATTTACTCTATCCTACAACAGAACACAGGCTGTTCATCTTCTCCACTGCTTCTTCTATCAAGCCCACAAACTTCAAAACTGGGTTGGCGGTTACTAAACTTTCTGTACAGATGCCAAGTGATGGAGGATTTACCACATCCTTTGGCATATAACTTCTTTATCAAACTTTCTAAGGAAAGAAAATAAAAAAAAAAACACCAACCCTGCAATTTAATATTCACAGACTGCTGGCTTCTGTGTCTGGGACTGGATCCCGCAATTTCTTCAACTACTCAGTTATACATCCAATTTTTCTGCCTGCACATCTGTTTATTGGCAGTGCTCAAGTCACCCCTTAATCTTTTCTTTCATAAAATAAGTTTATCTAGCTCCTGCATTATCTGGCTGCAAGGGATATTTTCCATATGTGAAACTGATACCGACTTTAAAGTATAGGTATAACGGTCAGTGCCACCAGAAATTAGGCCATTCATACATAAGATGCTTCTAATGGTTTAAAATTGTGCCAGATTTAAATGATGACACAGTAAAAATAAACTGCTTAGCCATGTAGATTCCTGCGGCAAAGTTTGTAGGAAGAGGTAAGGTTTTTAATTAGACCAACTGATACAGCTGGAAAATAGCAGGCACGTGCTTCCAGGCACATGAGCCCTTTGTCAGGTCTGAAATACAAGAAAAACACTTCAGGCTAAATACAGGTTGAGAACAAGCTGCTTTGAGTTTAACTTTATTATGTTAATCAGTCAATTTGAGAGAAAGATGTGCTTTGTGTTTTAATTCCTCAACTCATTACATGTGGAAGAGTTCTTAAATTCCAACGTGCTGATACGCTTAGGACATATTTTATTGTACAATTTGCTCATCATTTAGTCTAATAAGGAAAACATCCAGGAAATGAAACTGAGTAGGAGCAAAGTTCAGTTGATGCCTATCACAACACTGCAGTGTCTGGTCACTGACACCGTATTTGGGAATGCGGACCTCTTTGGTGACTCCAGATACCTCACTTCCCCTCCCATAACAAAACTGTATTCATTGGAAATAAAAGAGAGATCAAGGAAACTGTTCCACCAAATACAGGTTTCATGATAATCTAAATCGACAAGCCTAAATTCACTTTACTGGCTTCACTGACGCTAATTTTAAAGCAACATAATCTGTATATTTCAAGGGCAGGAAGACCCCTTAGATCATCTGCTCTGACCTCCTGCAGAACTGCATGTTGTATTGT
>VYZW01020591.1:0-18390 GCA_013401315.1 Balaeniceps rex | reverse complement strand
CAACACTGTTTTGAGCACAAACCCAAAACATAGCCCCATACGAGCTACTATGAAGAAGATTAACTCTACCCCAGCCAAAACCAGCACACCATATATGTTATTTATTGACCTGTCTATTCATTGAAATATTTATATTGTTTATATAATGTTGATTGTTCACTTTTCCTTTGTTCCAGGAACTCAAAATAAAGATCTGATATTTTCTGTATTTCTCTTGATTGTTTCCAGATATTTCAGCACATGCTTTTGCTATTTTGTGTAGGTTTTGTGTAGTGAAATATGAAGGCTGATTTATCTGCAACTGACACACAGAGGGAGAAGTCTCATCAGGCACTTGGGAAAGAAAGTACACATTTCACAAATGAACTGTTAATTTCTTTCCCATTTCAGCACCCATGTACTCCAGGATGTTGGAGAAGCTGTGATGAGAATGATGGATGTTCCAAATTGATTGCCATTGAACTCCTGCAATTTTAAAAGGTTGCAGAGTGAAGAAAATGAAAAACCTTTGTTTTGGCAGACACAAAGTTACCCTGGCATGGCAATCATGCCAACAAATAGCTTTGTGCTCATATCTAACACAAAATCCTAAAACTAATTCTAAAATATTTTTTCATCATTTTTATAAGGCTTTTATCTCTTTAACTCTTTAAGAGTTTGATTTATGATTATTGTGTTTTCATTTATCTTGTGTTCAGAATTTGATCTCAGTGCATTCGTATACTTCTAGTCTTTTATTTACACATATTTTGCATCCCTCAAGTATCCAAGTATCACAAATATTCCCACACAGTCAATAAATTAATTCCTTTTTTACCATTCTTTGTTCTGTATCAGTTCTGTACCTATGACCTTAAGAAAGGTAATTCTATTAAGATTTACTTTTTCAACTGTAGTTACAAGTAAATGCTTGTTTCTCTTCAGCGCTAGCCTTTATTTTCTTCTAATTGTCAATCATATTTCTGTGCACATATCTGAAGAGAACAATACTTTCAGCAAGTACCTTACATGAACATTTTCTACTCATTACCTTCTTTTGATTATGCAGTCCCAGAACCATGAAGGTAATTAGTTGCCTAACTCCTGTTTAGGCCTAGTTTCCCAATGAAAAAAATGGAAATACAGACCCCTGAATAAGAGTCAGGTACATAAATACCCTCTTGAATTTTTTTGAGTAGAATAGAAATATTCTCACTGTGTAAGCTGTGCAGTTCAGATGGGATTCTAAGCACCTTCCACTGGGAGTCTGATTTCTTTTATAGCCAACAGTATAGCCAATACTAAATATACAGTAAGTGGTGATTCAGAGGATCCAAGTTAGAGACCTGAAGTTACACAGAGTTAATTTTTCTGTTAGTGCCTACTTACGTCTGCTATTTTTAAACCATAATGAATTGAAACTGTTGTAAGGCTCTGTTTGCCATACTCATACTGACAGAACTACAGAATCACAGAGCCTCCACCTCTGAGGTAGCTAACAGTACTTAGATGCATCCTTTTTCCTCCCCTTGCACACAGTAGAGCTTTCCTCCTCTTGATCATTACAGATCTTTTTTTCCCCAAGACCGTTTGAGTTAACCTTTACTGAATAAGGGTGTCCAGAACTTTACAAAGGATGAGGATTCACTAATATCTGGCACATGGTTTTAGTTCTTATATTTACTGGAAACCTTCTTACAGATACATGATAGAATTGAATTTTCTACAGCTGAAAAAACAAATATCTTGCTGTCATTCTGCAGTTGGCTGATATATCTTGATCTTTGAATAAAAAGCAAAGATCCAGTATTTGTAATGTGTCTTTGACCAGTTCACTTCATAGGAAGAGCCTGTTGTGGAAAAGGATTGCAATGATCTAATGGAGGAGATGATGACCTACCAATCTCAGTATTCTCCACACAGATTTTAAGACATGGTGTGGGCATGGCAATATATGAAGGGAATAAATAATAAAAAAATGAAACTAGTTGTTCTTATGACAAGAACTCTTGTGTGATGCTAAATAAGGCACAAATGCTAATAGCATTGTCCTCCCGTAAGCTTTGCTTGCCAGCTTGGTTGCACTAAAACCAATAGGGAAGAAACATCCTTCAGTGACAGTGCCATCCAGAGATAAACATTCATAAGGTGCAAGAAAATGGGAAGGGCTTCCTTGACATTTTGTGACTGATTTTCATCAAAAAAAGGGATAAGATCTCTTCCCTTTGTCTGAGACAAATATCTTACCAAAACAAAACAAAACCCACTAAGTAGCCAGTTCCAACTCTGCCTACCTCCACAGATCACACCTGAAGTAATTGTGTAAGTTCTCTGAAAGGAGAGGTTTAATGAAGGAACAATCATCTAACATGTCTAAACAGGACTGAAGGGTGCTCAAGGTAGAGACTGGGGAGACTAAGACTTCCTGAGACGAGTTGGATGTATTAATGAAGGATACCAGCAAGACGTATCCTGGCTGCAAAAGGAGTATAGGAGGTATGGCACCCTGAAGACCCGGAGGAAGAAATTAATCGTCTGCTCACACCTGTGGTCTGGCCACTTCAGTGCAATTTCACACAAGCAGAACTGGTATGCTTCCAAGAGAAGCCATGTGTAAAGATGCTGCCTCCAGAACTGCACAGTCTTACATCAAAGCAGCTCCATCCAAAGGCCTTTTGAATGTGTGATCACCAAGAAGTGGGGAGAGGGAAGACAAATGGTGATGGGAAGCCGGGAGCAGTGGAACGTGAAGTGTTACTATATGTTTGCTAGTAATGATTGCACATGCTTAAATCAAAGGGTTAATTCTCATCTGTCTTAAGATCCTTTAAGTAGAAGGATGTAAAATGACACCATATAAATTTGACTCAAACCTAAATGTTTTTCTGTCTGCTTGTATACTTTCACTGTTCACAACTAGGAGCTCATTTTTACAATAAGTTTAATGCTGCAGGAACTATTGAAACAACTAGAGAGACACTACAGCAGTACCAATTCACGTTTAATGGATTAAAACTAAGAATCACTTATGAATCCAGGTAGATTTATAGGTTCTGAGCACAAATAATCTACCTGGATTAAATCTACAAGTAAGAAATAATTTCCCTGACAAGGATGTAGCAGAAGACACCATAAGAAATCAGCATTAAAAAGCTTCTTCAAACTTTTCTACTGAAGATTTTTACAAGTGAGAAATGGTCTAAATATATATGCTTGAGTCTTAAATGGGGTAGATTAAATTTAATGTAAAACTAAATTTTTGTGCCAAAATGTATCTGGAGAAAACCAATGCTAATTATTATAAATATCTGATGTAAGTAAGTAGATTCCTATTACTAGCCCCAACTTCTTTTTGCCGAGGAAAGGACTCAAAACTATCTTTGTGTCAGTAGATTCACAGGATATGCACATCTCAAACACTGTACTATAATTTTGTCCCATGTCCTTCTTCTTTCAGAAGGGATTTATTAAAGCTAGAAAAAGTATGAGAATTGTAACAAGGATGGTGAAAGACATACCTAGCCCCAATGCAAGGACTGATTGGAAGAGTGGCCCAAGAGGGTACCATGATAGAAATCTGTAAAATTATGAAAGTGCAAAAAAAGTAAACCTAGAAAAAAATTAAAATGAAGAAGCACCCAAAGAAACGATAAAGCAACAAGTACAAAACTGAAAATAAGAGTATTTTTTCACATCGTGCGAGTAAACTGTGGAATTTATTGTCCCAGAAAGGGAAAGACCCAAACTATGAGTACAAAAAGTAATTAGACAATTTTTTTGAAGAAAAATCAGTCAGGAACTCCTTAAAATGCTTGAGCTGGAAGGCTATGTTTACTGTCTGTAAATAGAGCAACAGTATCACTCTTACTTTTTTTCACTAAACACCTGCTATGGGTCATTTTCAGAGACAGTGTTGGGCTAGATTCATTTGACCTAACACAGATGCTGTGCACATGCTATGTGTAAATCAGGGAGGTTGACCTCATGGCCCAGCAAGACACTTCAGCAGTTCATTTCTGTGGTCCTTCAGGTCTACTGTCTTGACTTATAAAATACTCAGTAGCATCCATGGCACCTCATTTCACCAACCCCCAAATTAACCCTTGTGGATTGGTGGAAAATACGCAGCTCATACAAGTGCTAAGCTTTCCTTCACCTGTAGGTATCCAAGGGGTCTGTTAGTAAAAGTTTATTTTGTTTAAATGCTTTCAGACACAAAAAAAATCTTTTTGTTTTACCTCTTACCTAATATCCCTCTTTACATATGCAAGCTCAAAAATTAAAATGACAAATCTTATTTTTCAAAGCAAAGAGTTATGTTACTGGTTGAAAAAATGGAATTACACTCACAAAAGAGAAACATGAAAATGAGATACCACTCGGAAAACATATTCCTAGTTTTCATTGTTACTTGTAGGTTTCTTTGAGGCAACACTTTGCTGCAGAAGCTAAATCAGCACAATTCTTCAGGAATCCTGTCTTTATCATAGGACTTCTATGAGACATCCTTGGCCAAAAAGATGGTTCAATAGAGTTCATAACAAGTGAGTGCACACATATACATTCTTGTTACTTCTAAATTAATACATTCTTCCTGAATTGCATGGTTTTCTTCCGATTTGTATAATTTTTGAGACCTTTACAATACTCTGTAAATCACATGTCCAGGGAAACTTGCACAGTACATACATTTTAGAAATCTTATAAACTCTTACACATCTTTTGCATTGCTTAGTATCTGGCCTGGTTGAACACATGATAAAGTATCATGTTTGGGTACACTACAATCATCAAATCACCATCAAACGCTTCTGGTTTAGCTTCTTCCTTATACCTTTGCTAAACTTAAGGTTTCTGCAATAAAGTCTCAAGAGGTTTTACAGGAAGTTGTATTTGCTTCCCTGTTCCCTGTCTTGTGCATTGCTTTTTGAACTGAGAGGGAATAAGATGATCTCAGAAACAGCTGAAATTTTAAAGGGAATTCAAGTGAATGGAAAAGTAAAACACCATGTGAGTAATTTTATTTGCTTTGGAAAACTGATTCCCCTGCATTGGGTGGAACTGATTCCCCTGCGTTCAATGGTAAAATTCCCCATTGCCTTCATGTAGATGAGGAATTTACCTCTGATTTTCTGAGGCTCAGAGGTGAGTAGGTTTTATTACTGGGTTTGTGTATCTGTTGAAAGGTTTTGCTAGTAGCTCATTGTACCTGCACAAAATTAGGTGTGCTTAGACTGCAAAAATTAGTTCAATATGAAATTTTGCAAAAGAAAAAATATCTGCCTATTTCCAACATTTTTTGCAACTAGATCTCTGCAAACGTGTATAGACTTTCTGAAATAGAGTTTGTACCTGAAAGAGCCCAATTTTCCCAAGGTCAGATTGCTCTGTGAACTCAGATATGATTTATGCATGGTAATATAGATCAAAAGTGTGTCAAAATAAGGACATAATTAAATGAGACAAAATATGAGAAAATAATACAGTCGTTTCCTATTCAGGTATCTATATACAGACCTTAATCCTTTCCAGGGAAAGGAAGATAAGAAACATGAGTGCAACAGGGTATTTCAGATCCAATTTTGTGTCTTGTCTTCTTGATTCTGAAACAAGGATTTTCTGCAAAAAAAATAATTAAATTTTGGACAGCACTGACCTTTTCTCTCTGAGTTCAATAGAATATAAATTGAGCCATATATACACATATAAATATAAAAGTGCAAATGTATGTAAGATGTAAATATAGACCAAATAGGATATAATATCTGGAGGAGCACAATCTTGAATACAAGAAGAGTTACTGAAATGTATGAAAATCTCAATTATGTGTGATCATATGAAGATAAATAAGTAGGTATCAAAGGTTTTTGTTAACACAACTGAAAAATATACACTTCTTCATTCATGACACTAAGGCAATTCTTAAAATCCTGTAAGTACAGTGTAACTTTAAAATTAAGCATTAATAACACACTAAACCTTTAAAGAGAACAAGTCAAGGACAAAGTCAGATTCAAGTTGTAATAAGGCAAACATAACCTTTTAGTAAGACAAATTTGAATAATTCCCAAATCTGATTAAAAGCTGAATAATACTCAGTACTGTCACAGATGAGCTGAAGTAAACCCATAGTGGATTTGGATAGTGGGGTTCATTTAAAAACCTGGGAGACTCACTTATACCCCCACTCAGTTATCTCAAACACTCATTTACTGGCTCCCCCCGCCGTGCCAGGTTCCCTGCGTCTCCAGTCCCCACGCAGGAGGTGGATGCTGACCCAGGGAAGTTGAGCAGAAAGTTGTACCAGTACATGCCATGCTGCTGCTTGCAGGTACCTGTCTTGGGCACCACCAACCAAGGTCCTTGGGCATTCCCCAGCATTTGTGTTCATGCAGCTCTCTGATCTCTGGGACCTTCCCTTACTTCCCAGATCTTTCCTCCAGCCACAATCTTCACCTTCTACTTCCTGGGCTACCTTTTTTTTTTCCCAAGACCACTCTTTCCTTTAGGGAATCCCTCTTCTGTGCACCATCTTTTCCTTCCAGGACCCTACACCCCCAATTTTCCCAATTTAGATAGTCTAGGTAAGGAAGCACAACACATGACTGGCCTTCTAATTGGTGGTTCTCTCTCAAGTCTCTTTCTGAATTGGAAGATTCATGATGTGACACTTTGTTTAGTCCAGGTGTTATAAAAATTTACAGCCAGCCCATACCAGCTGCAGCTAGCAAGTAGGAGGCTTCTGCGTGAGAGTTCAAAAGTTCAATTTTGGATACTCACCCTTCCCAAACACATACACCCAATTTTCTTCTGCTTAGCAACATTCAAAATTTAAGTTATATTTTTACCTGCGAGTATGTTCTTTGATTATTTTCCTGCTGAAATTGAACAGTTAGTGCTTCTTTCCATAGCCATACTATAAGACCTATTCAACTTAGAAGAAAGAGCTGGAAGGGACAATATTTTATATTGCAAGCATCTGCTATTCTGTCATAACTGAATATATGGCACACCTAAGAGTTTCACTGTTATAGAATAAATAAATCATATTAGACAGTATAAAATATATAGTCACAGAACATTAGACTTGGAAAGAAGGCTCATTTGCTTGCTTAGTTCACCCTCATGGAAAGCAGGATTAAACCATATATTCTCTTGAGCTTTATACATACAGGTTTTCACATGTCTGTAATTATGAGATTTCCATTAATTTTCCTGAAAGATTTTTTCACATGGAGTATAATTCTGGCATTGATTAAATGTTTTTCATATAAATACAGTGAAACCTATTGATAGTTGATGTCACCCTGTAATCCACCTCTCCAAGCTTGGTTGGTTTTGTCTGGTAAAATTTACGATACTGAAAACACAAATGCCTATTTTTGAAGCAGATGTTCGGTTTGCACTCAGGCACAGCAGAGTTGATTAGAATTGTCCTTTACAGGCTAAACACTACAGAAATCTGAGAAAAAAATATAGTGGTGATCTTTCATACTTAAAAGACAAGAACCACAAGTGAATATTTTGTGCATAAATCGCTCTTCAGACAGGCTGAAATCATATACAAAAGTTTGACACACTAATTCTATCCCACCTGCTTAATACTGGTAACTTTAAACATTAAAAATCTCATAAAATAAACTCTAAAAATGAATGACTATCAATATTTCCTTTCTTATGATGAGCAACAGGCATTTTCCAGTAAAATTTTCTTCTCATCTCAAGATCTTCAGATTAATGGAAGTTTTCTTTGTGTCAGTTATAGGTATCAATTCAGACATTTTAACATCTAAAAAGTAGTCACCCAGCAGGATACTCAGCATGCAAGCTACACACTGCACACTAAGTAAGTAATTGCCTACACCCAGGAAAAAGAAAATAATTTCTATAGGAACTAGTCTGAACTTGTCACCCAAATTAAGGCTTCTCCAACCCTTGGAAATTCAAAGCAGAGTTCACTTCCAGGAGTGCACACGTAGTAAAAGAGGAGATGACTTTTTGCATGATAGCTACATGGTTAAAGAAAATAAAAGAGCTTGCTTCCAGACAGCCTTTTCCTCCTAGAGAAGTGGACCTGTAGTTTCTACTTCTCCAAAGCATGTCTTATTGATTAGACTATTGAAAGTAGCCTGAACCAAGACAAAGATCCTTACAGCCAGTGAAAGCTGGACAACTGTGCAAAAAGAAGAAGCACAAGGGAGGCTGGCGCTGCATCCTTCTCAAGCACAGAGCTGTTGAAGTGAGGGCACTGTGCTGTTACTGCATGGTACTATTCAGTGGTATTTTAATGAAAAATGCATAATCAAACAAAGATGGAAGCCCAAAGCGCTCTCAGAATTAAATGAGAGATTCTACCATAAATTCTATGCTATTTTCATTTCAACATTATTCTTTAAAAACACTTCAGATATTTAATTCATACCATTTACATATTTTTGACATATTGCCCAATTTGTAGTGGAAAATAATTTGGAAATTATAAACTTGGCTAAAAAGGGGTTTCAGTACTTTTTCTAACAGTATGTTGTGTGTTATACAGAGGAGCCATCTTTTGACACATTATCTACAAATGTGTGCTGTCTTTTAATTCCTTCTCCAATTACTTCTGCCATCTGCCTGAAGTTGCAAATATCATTTGGGACAGAAAAGTAAGAAAAAGAAGGAAAACCACTGAAATGGTATCAAAATATCTGAAGTATTTTGATACTGAAGAATAAAAATATCAAGATTGTTATATCAGTATCAAAAGGTATAAGACATTTTAAAAGAAATCAACAGAATTGACTTCATTAGATGAAATACGGGAAACAAATTTAAGGAAAAATAAGATTCATACAAGAGAAAAGAAATACTGAAAAATCTAGTAGTGGAAAGAGTGAACAGGAAGCCAAATAGGTGTACATATAGTATAGGGGCATTAAGATGGATAGTATATTATGGAAAGTGGATATAACAACTTATTTATTACATATTTAGGACACTTAATTACAAGAAAAGAAATATTGGAAGAGATTTACAAGCAAAAAAATTAGTTTCTGCTTGTTTTTTAAAAGATTTTAGTTCTTAAATCCAGGTAATTCTCTTTAGAGAAATGTTACCAGATCAATTTGAAACCTTTTGAGAAGTCATTACAATAACTAAATAAAGTTGACAGTCTGCATCTTAAACCTTTCTGGAACTTCAAAATAGCTGGTATGTTTGTAAAACAAGAACATATTGGCAATGGCTTTTTTTTAATCAAACATATCTTTCCAATTTCTGTGCCATAGCACATCACAGCTGATTATATCATATTACAGTATGTGTTGATGTAACCATAGCAATCATTAAATTCATTCTTGGAATTTGTAGGACACATGGATTCTCCAGACTGTTCAAACATTTGTTCTAAAAGTGCAACATTTTCTTTTTGAAAATGATTTATTTTTAAAGAAAATTCAGAGTTTTTATAGAATGTTCAGATGGTAAAGGAGTTGTTCTGCATATATAGTCCAGTCTAATGTACTGATGTCATGCTTACATTTCTCATTTGTTGTTAATCAATCTGAATTAAGTACAATCTATTGTGGCCACTACGCATGATTCCTGGCATTGATCAATTCACTATACACTTATGTACTGCTTTAAAACTTGATCTGGAGGATATAAGCGGTAACTCTCCAGGGAGCCAAGAGTCAAGACCCCTCAGAAGTACCACAGTAAGTGATAAATTAGATTGTTTAATTATAAACATGAGTACAGGTTATTTGTAATCTCAATAAATCATCCAACAATATCTACACCAGGTAGAATTTTAATTCACCCTTTCAAGGAAGAGCCCTGACCTGTCATTTGCCTTTGTTGAGCAGATAATGGAAAGATCAGATGATAAGGTTGAAGAGGGAATACCCACATGTTAAGAAAAGTCTTTTATTTTACTTTGCAATGAGAATTTGTAAATGCCAGCATTTAGGATGTGTTGAACTGTTATACTAGTCCATAGCAGTGCAATTGTTGTAAGGAATATGAGGACAAGTATATAGATACTTGTTAAGCAATGCTCAGAGCCTTATAGGGTGGCAGGCGAGATAACCACCAGACCTTTGGAAATGGAAATATGGGATGCTTTAGTTTGATGGGATGAACAGAAGAGCAGCCACAAGAGTATTGAAGACATTTCTCTGTTCTCTTTGTGATCGTGGCAAATGTCTCAAGACCAAATGTAACACTGCATCTAATGATAATTGTTTTTATAAGCTTTTGTGTGATCAGTGGCTGAAAAAGATTCTGATCACGTAGAGACTTATGTCTTACTAATTCTGCTTAGAATTAGTAAGATGCTTATTAATTCTGATCAAAGTTTACATGCAATTTATCACTTTCAAACATAGTATGAGGTAAGGAACACTTCAGAGTGGGAGAATACACGAGTTCCTTTGATGTTTTTTGTTTACCAACCAGACTGTGCATGAATCGCCAGGTAATTTTGATTAAACCCCCCTCTGGTCAAAATTTTCAAATTAGTTTTCTGAAGAAGGGCTACTAATGGCCTAATTTTGACTTGTCATAAATATTCCAAAATTCCCAATACTGTTCTCTGCAGTTTTAATGCTATTGATTTGTTTTAACTACATTTCAAACCAAAACAATTCTAGAAACTATGAATCTGTAACATATAGTAATGGCTTAGATTGTGTCACCCTCCACAGAAGCTGTCTGAAATTCACAAGAGTGGCATCCTTACGCTCAATATCTGAGACATGGACTTCATGTTATAGATCTTTTAAGTGGTTAAAAAGTGGTTTGCAGGCAGGGCAGAAAAATAAATAAATAAACCAGTGTTATTCTCGAGTTAGTGCATCTTACAAGGCTAAGTAAAGGAGTGGTCTGTATCCATCACATACTGACATTATAAATCTTTGTACCTTGCAAGGCAATGACATGAAAAATTAGACTGAACAAGCCAGCGATGCACTATTTGTAAGCCTCAAAGGAAAGGTTAATGTAAGTTAAATACTGACATGTCAGCAATAAGGATTATAGCAATTATAAATTTGCACTAATGCCAGCTTCTGTTTAATTATTATGTGACACTGACAGGTCAGCCTGGGAGATTGACAGCTGAAGGCATTTGCCTTATAGGAATTATTAAAGATCTTTGGAACAGGCTCTGATCTCAGTTACACCAGTTCAATTCTACGCACAAATCTCCTAGAGTCAGGGGAGTTAATTCATATTCCCAGTGGCAAGAGCAGAATCTGTTACTATGTCATATGTTGTATTCATTTTCCCTAGTCTCAGGAAAGTGAATAATTAGTTATCATGTAAACATATAATAACACACTTCATCTCTTCTTTCCTTTAAGTCACTTTTCTAAGAACTACATTAGAACATATGCAAATACTGTTATCATCTGCCTGAGAAAAGGGGGAAAAATGGTAAGAAATTTTAATTTCTATTCTAAAGGAGAATGTTTCATTAATCTCAGTAATAATCATAAATCTTGAGCTTTCGGGAAGTGCTCAGAAAGAAAAAATATGTAGACAATGAAGGAGAATTTCACTGATTTCTAAGGGAAAAAATCAAGTAGTGATTAAAACAGAGGAGTATTTGTGGAGTACAGGGAAAACAGTAGATTGAACTTCTCTGCTGAAATATACTCTTTCTGATTAAATTATTCATCTGGGAAAATTAATTCAATGCCTGCCATTTTGCTGCACTTGCATTGTTCACTAAGCAATCTTGACATCTAAAAGCACGCTGAAATTATGGCAGTTAATGCCTGCAAATGACCAACAGAAAGCCTGTGAATCAATTAAATTCTAATTAAACTTTACCATACAGAATGAACAGGGTTTAACTTGTGGAGAGGTCTTATCTTAGTCCCTTCACACACTGGTGCATTTCTAAAAGACTCTATAAAATAGAAATTCAGGACAGTCATACCTTTTCTTCCTTAAGTTGTATGAAAAAAAAACAAACTTACTGATTTCAATGGGAGAAGATTAAAGCAAGTCTTGTTGCTTTTGAAATTTCTAGATCGTACCTTTTCTATTTTCAGTATCTAAGTAAAATGGGAGACCTCGACCAAAGCCCCATAGAGTTCCTGGTAAAACTGCAGTTTTCTATGACAGAATTCTGTGGGTTTGGGCAGTTATTCATCTGTTTATCTGTGGTAAGACATGTTTAATTCTGAGTACAGCAAATATGCTGAAGTTCATCATGTAACTTCCTCTTAAATACTTTGTTTTGGTCTCAGATTGTTGAAGGAGTTGCTAGCTGGGCCTCAGCATTAGTAAGTGGAACTGCATTTTATTTCTCAACTATCATTAAAACTTGTTGCTTCCAATTCCTCAGCTGAAGTTTTACAGATAGCTAAATAAGCTTGGGGTTTTTTTGGTTTTTAATTGAACATTATAAATTTTATGGAAACTTATTGCTGGAGGCTTCTATATGCTTCTATTTCTATGTTTCCCCTCTGCTTACACCCAGTCTTAAGAATTCACTAGTGGCATGGAATCAAGGTTTTAACCTCCCATAGGATTCACTACAGCTCTTCTTGTATTCTTATCTTCAAGTTTAATTCAAATGAAAATATAAATTTCTGGTAAAATGAAACACATAAGATCAGTGGCACATGACTAAACTGTAAAATATCTGACCTTAAGCAAGAATTGTTGGCATCGTTCTTTCCTCTCTTCTTGAAAATAGGATGTTTCACTTCTTTAAAGAAAAAAAGTTAAAAGTAACCTCCAAGAAATTTCAAATGCAAAACTGTTTTGTGTTAACATTTTAGTTACAAAATGAAAGCAAATCAGAGGCAACCACTGCTGCACAAGGACCTCTGAACTGTAGATTGGGGTCAAACTTCTGGTATAGGGTACCAAGAATGTATTACACATGTTCAGTGTTAAGGAAGAAAGTCTACATGAAGCTCATAAATGAAGATCGTGGCTCCTTGCTCTGAACCAAAGCAGAGTGAGTGGCAACAGTGGATTCACTTAGAAAATGCACTCGTGATCCAAACACGAACAGCAACGTAGACACATTCTGTAGTGTCATTCCACTGCGTTCTTCACAATAAATGAAGAGCAGAATTAAGACTTCTTTATGGCAATATACTGTGGCGGCCTACCATACTGCAGCAGCTCTAAAGCAGACTAAGGTGGTGGCTGAATCAGTGTCTTTTACCCAGACCTTTCTTGAGCTTTAGAGAGGACATACTGGAGATGTTCCTACACAGCAGTAGTTTAACAGAGATTATTTTAAGTGCTTTCATGTGATCAAAATGTAACCAGGCATTTGTATTATTATAAATGTTTCAGTATTAGTAATTAGCCTAATGCTTGCAAGTATGCTGATGAATGAACTCAGTCTCCTCTCCAATCAGATAAAAAATAGATTAACCAAATGGCTATGCCAGCTCTTTTTCTCCTGAACCCAAACTAACACAGCATCATTTGATTTGAAACAAATATATTTATAAGTGTACTTTCAATTAAGTGGGGCAGGCTGTATTTTAATTAGAATGTTTTCTCAATTTGAATGCACAAATCCAATTTGTGCAGAAAACTAAAGACATTTTTCCAGTTTGAGGGCGGAGTTGTAAGGGAATTATGACATATATTTCAAGGACAAAAACCTTTAAAAGATTGACCAATCTCAATTATGTTGTTAATTCCTGAGTGTGCTCATATGAAAAAAGTCATAACAAGATCCAAGGGGTTTGGCAACTGAGAGAGTGCTTCTGCACCTGGCATTGTACATGCTCTGCATCACAAGCAGGCAAAAAAGTAGAACTCTGCATTTTTCTGGAGCACTTTACCCTGGTATAACAGTAGCAGTAAGTGCCATGATAAACCTTCCAGGGTAGGGAAGAGATTTCGTTAATGTCCAATTCGGAAGACAATTGTAAACAAAACTGGTTACAGAATTTTTTTTTTGATGCAAAGGTCACTAACTTCAAGCAATCATAAGCACATCTTCATAGTTCTTCCAATCTTCACTTGGTTGCCCAAGGGTTAAATGTTTTTTCATTTGTTGTTTAAAGAGTTTCATGTTTTTTAAAAAGTAGACCTCTGCTGTTTGGTAGTTATAGGATTAATACCACTTTCCAAACCTACTTAAACAAATTCACAGAGACAAAATAAGATTTTTTGCTGTCTCTGTGGTTTTAATGCCAAGTATGCTTTTTTTAAGAAGACCATGAAATTTTAGCTTTTAGAAACTACTAAAAATAATGGAATATATTTTTGTGTTTTTAAAAAACAAAATGGGATCCAAAATGACCAGACACATTCCTTGTGATTTTTTTTGCTGTAGAAAGAATGCTCTACAGAAAGCTGGGAACTGCCAGTCTGGATCATACCTATCACATCTCTAATCTTGCATGCTGTCTGAAATGGTGTCCAACACCAGTTTGTAGATGTCGCATTATCTACCCTACTGCCATTTTCCTAAACAGACCAAATCTTCTCCTCCTTCTCATTTGGACACTCCAACTCTGTGGGCTTTTTGAGGATTGTCCTGGTTTCAGCTGGGAGAGAGTTACTTTTCTTCCTAGTAGCTGGCATAGTGCTGTGTTTTGGATTTAGTGTAAGAAGAATGCTGATAACACACTGATGTTTTGGTTGTTGCTAAGAAATGCTTACACAAGTCAAGGACTTTCTTTTTCAGCTTCCCATGCTCTGCCAGGTGCACAGGGAACTGGGAGGGGGAACAGCCAGGATAGTTGATCCAAACTGACCAAGGGGCTATTCCATACCATATGACGTCATGCTCAGTATATAAACTGCGGGGAGATGGCCGGGGGAAGCAATCGCCGCTCGGGGACTGGCTGCATGTCGGTCGGCGGGTGGTGAGCGGTTGCATCACTTGTTTTCTTTTCCCTGGGTTTTGTTTGTCTCTCTCGTTCTCCTTTTCATTACAATTACTATTGTTATTATTATTATTACTATTATTATTATTATTATTATTTTTATTTCAATTATTAAACTGTTCTTATCTCAACCCGTGGGTTTTCTTACTCTTGCCCTTCCGATTCTCTCCCCCATCCCACCGGGGAGGGGGAGGGGGAGCGAGCGGCTGCGTGGTGCTTGGTTGCCGACTGGGGCTAAACCACGACAGGATGTGTCTCTGAGTAGAGATTCCCAGGACTCTTTCCTGAGTTGATACAATGCACCTGTAATGTGCACAGGAAATTCAAACAGTCTCCTCTATTGTGGATTAATTAGTATTTTTTAGTTCTATTTGACATTATGCTACCAAGTTACTATTCACGTAATCCTTTAATAGTTTCTTGTAGTTTTCTCTTGATTTGACTATTAAGGAAATAATTTCTGATCATCAAGAAAAGTTGCATCGTTCATATTCACTCTTAATATTTACAAATATATCAACACTGGGCTTTTCAAGGAGACTTGAAACATTGTACGGTCAACCTGATGTGACAAACCTGACCATTTACCATCTGATTTGTTTCCTCTTGCCTTCTGCAGGAGACTTCTGAGTAAAGGCTTGTTCTTATATGCAATTACTTTACCAAAATGTACGAAGGATTCCGACAACATATCACTTATCAAACTTGCTAGATCTGTTCTCCTGGAAGAAACATCCTACTTCAAAAAGCAAAATGGTTAAAAACAAACTTCTTAAACTGACCTGGCTCCCACTAAAGTACAAAAAAACCCCAAGTTCCTAGTCCCAGAGAGTTTTGCAGCTTTATTGCGAGAAAAAATGAATGTAACCCTGAAAAACCTTTGTGTATAGAATGAGGTTAGAAAATCATTGAACTTCTGAGCAATATTCTTAACTTCCTCCAATGTTCCCTCAATCACACTTAAATATACAAAAAAGGCTCTGAACAATTTGGTCTGGCATTTACTGTGCAGTTAGAGTAATTGTTATGCACATGGCACTGAAATGATGACTAGAAGAGTTTTATTATCATTTACAACTTTGAACACAGCAGAGTTTAGTGATGTCAAAGATAAGAGCTGAGCCTGACAGGTAGCTGAAATCAATGAAAGGCAGAGGCAAACCATGAGCTGAAACAGGGTTTTTTGAGCTTTTCATGTCCCTTTATGTGTGACAATCTCCCTCACACATATTATGTGTTTGCAAATTAAGCTATTCATATTTCTGGGATCACTGTAGGAAAATGGGGAATGAGAGACAGGGAACAGAGTGAGCAAATTTCCTCCTTTATTGCATGATGTGGAGACTTTCCTGCAAAGGGTGGGGAGAGGATTCTGCACGCCCTTCTTCTTTTTCTCTAGCCTGGTAAGGCCCTGGGGACAAGGAATACCAGAAACTTATTCTTACCACAAAGGTATTTATGGAAAATCCTCTTTCAGCATTCTCCTGTTAGGATTCCCAGCAAAGCATGGCAATAGTCAGTGGGGAGGTGGTATTGCAGCCACCCAATTTATCAGTGAGCATGTTTTCTTTATTCCCCTGTTCATTGCTATCCACTAGTTTTCACTGGCCAGATAGTGTGTTTGTGAGGAGTGGTTTATTCTGTGGCACCCAAATGCCTGGGTCACCAAGAAGTCTGGGTGGAACATTTATTATCTGTTCGGTATTTATTCTCTGTTTATCCTCAACAAAATGGGATTTAGTTTGCATGCCTAGAGTTCCTACACACTACAATAATCATGATGATCACTGTTATCATCTCCAATTAATCTAAAAATAAAATTAGGTTTGTTGAACAATTTATATTTCCCATAAATTCATGTTAGTTCACATGATTTGTTCTACTTTATGCCCTTAACAGTGAAAGTTTATCCACTTTTTCATCATTAAGCATAAATGTTCTAGGCTTATAAATATCGTACTCCTCATACTTGTCGTTTCTGAATATTGGCACAATATAAACTGTCCTCCAGTCTTCTGGATTTTTTCTGCTATCTCTGAGATTTATTACAAATCAACACTATCAAGCCAGAGATGTCATAAGCCAGCTTTTCTGTATGCAACTCTCCCAGCTTGACAATTTCAAATGTTTATCACCACCAGATGTTATTTAACATCTTTTTTAGTTATTAATAGACAATAGCTATCTATCCAGACAACAGACATCTTAATTCTTTCCAAATGTAGGAGTGTTCCTAAACTCTCTGGCTTTTTTATTTCCTAAAACATCTTAATCTTCTCCATTTAGTGAATGACCTCTCTTTCCTAAGACTTCTGTTGTTCTAATGAACTTAATACATATTCTTATTATATAAATCTTAGCACAGAATATTTAGTTTCACTATCAATAATCTACACTTAAAACCATCTATTTTTATTGGTTGAAACATGATTCTGCTTTTAACATTTTTTATATATTGTGTTTACCTTTTGACTTCTGCTTTAATTTCACCACCATACAAATATTAGGCATGCAGCCAAGTTGTCCCCTTTCTCGTTTTCAAAATCATATTTTGTCATCATATAAACTCTGTTTGAAGCATTATGAATTTTATTCACATGGTCTTTTGTCTTCTGACTGCCATCATAATTCTTACTGACTGTTTTCTGGTCTAGTTAGATATTAGTAGGGCAGTATATACTAATGGGTTAACTCTCTAAAAAGGAATAACACATTATTTAAATAAATTTAGAAGGGAAATGATTGATATGATGTATAAAGGAAAGTCACAGAGATGTGAAGGAAGGCAGTATCACCTGTCAGTCTTGACAATTATAATTCCCTAGTCTAAGTCAAACTTCTTACATATTATTTGAATAAACCTTTTTCCGCTATGGATATCCTAAATCTTTCCTGCCCGAGGCTAACGACTCCATAAGTGCTGGAATTGGTCCATCTCTAGCATTCTGGAGCTGTTACTCCACAGTAGAACATAAACTTCCGAGTGTTACAACAAGGGGTGAAAAGAAGCACATTCTATGGGGCACAATTACATCAAAATAAATATGGAGTGGCTGTAGTGGTTATATGCTCTCCAAGCTGTTCAAAACTTAAAATATTCTACGGTAGGGGGTCTGTATTTTTCTTTGATATTCTTAATCTACTTTCGTGATCCTTAAAAGCACATAGAAACTATGCAATTCATAAAGGCATGTGTGTGCATAGTCTTAAAAATCTGCTGAAGCACTTCTGCAAGATGTCAAATTTGTAAATTACAATCTCATTCTTGCAGATATTTATGAGGATATTTAGCTTTACACTGAGTAAATAAACACACTAAAGATAATGGAACCCATTAGTAATTCTACTCACTTTGCATATTGAGACATATATAATTTAATAATTTTTCATAAAGAAAGTATTACTGCTAATAAAGTTTTCTTTTATATTAACCTTTCACACACAAGCATTAGTTAATAACTCTTTCCAATCTCTCTGACTGGCTAGGACACTCCTTTCAGATAGATATGGCCTCAGAAATTGTCCTGGTTTCAGCTGGGAGAGAGTTAATTTT
>VYZW01020590.1:4558-16791 GCA_013401315.1 Balaeniceps rex | reverse complement strand
GGGGCGTGTGGGCCGCCCTGTGCCCGCCGCTTCCCGCCGGGCCGGCCCGCCTGGGCAGGGGTTGC
The DNA here is from genome assembly GCA_013401315.1 of Balaeniceps rex. NCBI lineage: Eukaryota > Metazoa > Chordata > Aves > Pelecaniformes > Balaenicipitidae > Balaeniceps > Balaeniceps rex. The sequence continues at coordinate 16,726 of VYZW01020590.1, read as the reverse complement.
CGGGCGGGCCGTACCCCGGGCCGGGGGAAGCCGCAGCCACCAGCGCCTGCCGGGCCGGGATGTCCCCATCCGGCTCCCGAGAGCCGGGAAAGGCGGCGGGGGCGGGGGGGTCGTGGGCTGGTGCCCCCCCGGAGCCGCACTCGGGGCGGCACCAGCCGCAGCTCCGGCGGGGGCCCACGGGCATTGGGTGAAGTGGCTGTGCCCAGCATCAGGCGGACGGGCAGAGGCAGCCCGGGGACAAACCGCGATTAAAACTTCGAAGGCTTTAGCTCCACCCAGAAGGAAGACGGGGGGGGGAGGGGGCAAAAAATCCAACCCCAGAGAAGAATAAAACGAGACGAAGAAATTTTCCTCCGGACACCGGCTCTGCAGAGCCCCGAATTATTCAAACCCGGCGGGTCGCTCGGGGCGTGAGCCGGGGTCACTCGGGTGCTTCTTTCGGAGCCCTTGCGCGCAAATTAAACGGGAACTTGGAAAGGGGCGCAAAGATACGTGCCAGGAAAAACCGACAACAAAACCGTCACAAGTGCCAAAGGGAGGTGCGGGCTCAGGTGCGGGCGGCGCGGTCCCGGGCGTGGAGGTGGCCGCAGGCTGCGCAGGGCTGCGCGGAGCCCAGCCGCAGGGACAGCCCCTCCGCACCCGCCGCCCCATCGGGGGAGCTTGCGGGGGCCTCCCTCCCGGAGGGCTCTGGAAAAGCCTGACATTACCCATTTCGGTGTGAAATGAAGCCAGCCCGCGTCCTAAAGCTTCCCGCTTTGACATGTGTGTGCAGCCGGCAGAAGGGTAATAAAAATCCGGTTTACTTACGTGTCGTAATTGTCTCGGAAGCCTTTTGCGAAAGGATTGTGGTCTATTTTCAGCTGTGTGATCTGGGGAAAGAAAGGATCAGAGCACACGTTGTGAAAGCCTGAAAAATATACCCTATTGGAGCCAACACATTTTTAAAAGGTTCTAGCTTTGCCCTAGTCGATCAAATTGCCTTTAAAACGTGAAAAATAAAGCTTCGGCATGCTTACAGATCCCACAGTCTAATCTTAAGATTTACTGTATTGTAAAAAGTACGATAAAATTTAGTATTTAACCCCATGTCTTGAGACGTGTCAGTATTCCTGCTGCACGGGTATGAATATATTTAAATCCAGAAATTAGGCAAAACGTACCGCAGAACGGTAGCTAAGAGTTTACATTTGCATCGAGCAAAATAATTAAAGCAAGAACGTGGACTGAACATATGTCATTTGAAAAAGGGGGCACCAGTCTGTAGCAAAGCCAGACCGCTCCGAAACGTAGCCAGGCATTAACGAGATTTTAATTTGAGGAAGTTGCTCCGTTCCCCCCCCCTCCCCCCCGGCGCGATCAATGAGGTTGTTAATTGATCTTTGCAGACTTAAAGCTTAAGCTAACAGCTTAACAGCCAACCGAGCTCTTTCCGACTGGAAGACGAACGCCGCGGATGAACGCCCGGCTCCGGGCGGAGCAGCACCGCCGCCGGCAGGGTTTCTGCCCGGCCTGGCGGGGACGGCAGCGCGGCTGCGGGGCTCGGGCTCGGCCTCGGCCAGGGCCGAATGGCGCGAAGGGGGAGACGGGGAGTCCCCTCTCCCGGCGCCGGGGAGCCGCGGGAAGGAGAGCAGCGGGCCGGCCCCGGCGGGGTGCCCTGCAGGGAGCGGGTGCGACCGCGAGCGGGATAAACCGGGGAGCTCTTTACATCTGTGTTTTGGTAGGCGGTGACTGCTATGAACTGCGTCTCAGGGAAGGTGAAGGTCTGCACTCTGCCCGGCTGGTTGGTGTCCTCCGTCCCGTCTTCGTTCACCTCCACCACATGCAAGCGGGGCTGGTACTTGTGGAGGGACTGCAAAACCACCATCTGTCAGGCAGAGGAGAAGGAGGGAGGGGGCGGCGGGAAGAGGAGGAAATTAGAGCGAGAAGGACGGGGAGAGCGATGCCCGCGGGCGGCGGGACCCTGCCGCCGCCGCCGCCTCCCCGGGACCCCGCCGCCGCCTCCCTGGGACCGCTGCAGGCTCCCCCGGCCACGCCGGGCAGCGGTGTCAGCCTGGGCGACGCGCTCGGGGTCGACGAGGCCCGTGGCGAAACAAACGAGAGGGCTTTCCCCCCCACCACCACCCTTTTATTTCCACCTAACGACAGGATCTAAAAAAATACACGTCCTTTCGGAAACGGCAGGGTTTTGCCTGAAGCTAAAAATAAGTCTGGCAGAGCGTCTGCCTTTCCCCCCACTGACCTGCCCGTTGTTGTTTGATGCTCCTTTATTGTTTGTGAGTTTTAGTTTCCCAAAGGAGATCTCCTGGCGCATCCAGTGGGCTCCCGTGTTGGGGGAGTCGGGGTGCATGTACACCCGGTTTCCTAAGCAAAACAACAAAAAACAGAACCACATCACAGTTCTCGCGTACACCCCGGTTCTGCCACTGCAGCAGCACACGAGGTCGAAGGACCCCGTTAAAGTTAGCAGTATTTTACTGTCGAAACTCCCTTCGTTTTAACCGAGAAGGATTAAAACAGCGTTTTCCGAACACCTTTTACTTTCTCCTCCGCCCTTCTTTTTTTTTTTAAAAAGCATCATCGGCCCATTCTCGTTTAAGAAGTCGCCAGAGCCATTCCACAAAGGCTTTAATTAATCATTCTCACCTACATATGTGTCGGGAAAAGTGTTAATTGGAGGAACTTGCCTTGTACATTGGTGTCCGCCTTGCCGCAAGGAACCCATTTGCCTCCCTGAAATCTCCAGTGGTTGGGATCCGCCAAAATTACATCCACAAAAATATTGTAGTGAGCCGTGGGGTCGAGACCAGAAATATTAAAACTTAGGAAAGGGAACATGCGCCTAAAAAAAAGGAAAGGGAAAAAAAAAAAAAAAAGAAAAAAGGAAAGAAGGAACGCAAGCCACCGGCAGCGACAGGCACACGCGGAGGAGCCAGCCCCTTGTGCTTTATCCTCACGGCTCCCGGTAGCGACCGGGAAATAAAATATCAGGAGAAACTCCCTCCCCGAAATGTCGAGCTTTCCGCGGGGAAAGGGTGAGGGCAGCGGGCGCGGGGACCTGCGGGGCGGCAGGGAGGGCTGCCCTGGCGGGGACCGGCACCGCGCAGGCAGGCGCAGGCGGGTACCGGCGCTCCGGCGCCCAGCGCAGGGACCCGGGCGGCGGGCGGGCGGGCGGGCGGAGGCTCCCCCGGGGCGGCGGAGGCTCAGGGCGGCTCCCCCGGCGGCTTAGCCCCGGCACTCGGCGAGGGTCCGCGCGGTGGCTTACCTCCCCTGCTTCGTGATGATCATCTCCGTCTGGTGCCGGTGAAATTTCAGCCAGAGTGGCCTGTTGCACAGGTAGACCTGAGCCTTGCCAGGAACGAGCCCCGGCTGTGTGGAGGAGAACTGGTAGAAAGGCGCCCCTTGGTAGGAATGGCCATACTGCTGGGGGTACGGGTAGCCCGCCGTGGGGTAGCCTTGCGGAGAAGAGTTGGACAGGAGGCTGTTATAAGCTCCGTTGGTGATCACAGGATGGTGAGCCATGTAGCGGCTGGGGCTGGCGATGGAGAAGGCTGGGTGAGCAGGTCCATGCTGGCTGGGGTAAGGGAACATGGTACTAGGAGCAGAGGCAGCAGACTGGGGCTGGCTGGACTGAGAGAGCAGATAGCGATCTGCAGCAGATCCATCGAAACTGTGACGAAGCTCAGAGACCCCGTCCAAGACGGGAGAGAGTTTATTTCTCTGGACGTCCCCTGGTGTGTCCTTGGAGTCAGGAAAATTGTCTGTATCTGACTGATTCGTCATCCCCCTGGTAATTTTTTTCAAAGGTGAACTTCTCTCCAGGTTGTCAGTGGTCGAGATAATGGGATGATCATGCAAGGCAAGCTCAGATCCGCCTGCATGTGGGTAACTGCTGCTCACATTGAGAAATTTCTTGGAGAGCATGATAGAGGGAGAAAGACAATGCTCCAGCTGCATAGCTCTAGCACCACAGTAATAACCCTTCAGTCCCTGGATCTGAAAGGGCTCCTTAGTATCAGAAGCTAGACATCCTGGGACCCTCACTAGACAGAAAGCACTTCATCCACCAAATGCTTCCCAAACGTTTGATTTACTTTTTTTTTTTTTTTTTTTTTTTTTTTTTTCCCTTCCCTGGGAGAAGAGATTGGCCAATTGACACTATGCAGCAATCAGGAAAGACTCACTTTTGATCTTGCTGCTTGTGGAGAGGATGAAACGGCTTCTGCCATTGGTTAACCGCTGACAGTAATTTAATTAGATAGACATTAATTAGGATAATCACCTGGCTCCTGGTCGCGACGATCATGGCAAATTGAAGGAGATGATTTTATTGTGAGATAGAAGGAAGGGGAAGGGGGAAGGGAAGAGTGTGTTTGCTGTAAGAGCTCATTATTATGTGACCTTTCCAGCATTTTTTTTTTTTGGCTACGGCTGGAAAATAAATCAAAACCCCTGCGATTCCCCAAATATTGCGCGCGTGTCCCCCGCCTTTGTGTGTCAGGGAGGAGACCGGGTGCTGGGGGCTTCGGGGGCGGCTGCCAGGGGCTGCGCCGGGCTGGGCGGCCGCTGCCCTCGCCTCACCTCACCTCTGCAATCTGCCTCCCCTTCGGAGTGCGGCCCCTCTCCCCCGGCTCCCGTGAGCGACCCCCCCCGGCGCAACGCCCCCACCCCTGCCCACCCGTGCCTGCTTCGCGGGGGAAAATACACCCTCCGTCCCCGCTGACAACGGCCGCGTGTCATCCCTTTTGAGTTCCGAAATAATCGTAAGCCCCGTAGCCCAAGTGCCCTGATGTATTTGCCGCGATGTTTACGGGTTCTTTAGCAAATAAATATTTTATTTGGGAGCCGTAATGCCGGAGATTATGAGCAGAACAGCGCGGAAGGCATCCCCCTGCCCACCCGGCTCCCGATTTCTTCCCACTCGATGTCCGTTTTTCCTCAGTGACTCGGTCCCCCAGGCAGCCCGAGGAGGGGAGAGATCTTTTGTAACACGCTTGCCATGAGCCGCCGCCTTGCCTGCNCCCCGGCGTGCGCACCGGCGGCGGCTGAGCGCGGCAGCGGCGAGGCCGGGGCACCTTCGGGGAGGGGGCTGCGGCCGCCCGGCCGCCGAGGACCCCCCTTAGAGGGAGGGACCGGCCTGCGGGTCCCGCAGCGTGCCCGGGCGAGCCTCGGGCGAATTGGAAACCGGGCCCTCCGAGGCGTGGAGAGGCGCCTGAAGAGTTCAGCGGACTCGCCTGCCACCCCCGCCTCTGCCCAGCATCGGTCTGTTTGCCTTCCTAGGCGAGCTTGTGAGTTTTTAAAAGCACCGGTTTTTTGCCCTGGGAGGAGCTCTCTTCCTTCATTGTCTTTAGTATTTTCCCCTCAGCGGTTTGGACCTCAGGTATTTTACAGATCGCGCCTCCTTCCAGGCAACACCAGCAGCCAGCTTCAAATTCCACTGATAGTTAATGCAGCCTGGATCATTGCATGATAAAACCAAGACCAGCATATAATCATCTGAAGCCAGGCTGAAACTCTGCAAACCTCAAATCCAGAGAAGACTAGAACCAGGATGACTTGTCAGAATGCGTATTTCAATGCTCTCAAATCCCACGGCCATCTAGTTTTTCTGTTGCTCAACTGTGAGCTAGTTAGGTTATTTGGTGTTTCATAGAAGCCATCACATACTAGCTGCGAGGAAATTATTCTAATAAAATAATTTATGAAGCAAAAAGCAAGCAGTTTACCGTTTTACTTGCAGTTGGGTGGTACAGCGCATGCAACTTCCCGTACCTTCTCCTTTCAGGGCTCAGAAAATAGTTTTATTAATATCGGTTCTAACTAATGTTTCTGACAGTTGTTTCACCAGTGTGCTTACCCTTCCCTTTCGCTGCTTGAAACCGACAGAAAGGTAATGGACTGGTATAGGCAGGAGATGGGTCGAAACACAGATAAACCATGGGAATCGCTGCCCTGAATTATGTAGCTACACCCATATAGATGCAGAGCTGCAATGAATTCAGCAGTATACTGCCAATCACATGGAAGTGCTAATATATGCCCAAAATCTTCAGTGCACAACTCCTAAACTGGTATAATAGGGGGATATGCAATGGCAGGTGGCGTTATAGAATCGTCACAGAAAGGAGGAGAGAGGTTTGCTAATACAATATGCCCGTCCTTCGTGCTGACAGGTGACGAGGGGTCAAGCTGCTAATGAAGGTCTGCTCCATTGCGGCTGGAGGCTCAGAAGGTGGCTGCTTGAAAACCTCTTTCATCTTCCAAGATGGTATATGGGCTGCTGCTTTTCAGGTTACTGCATGCACACATTCGTCCAAATCCTCTGCGTAGCTCCTAAAGCACTGGACAAAAATGAGGAAAGATGCCCCAAAAAACAGCCTTTTGATTATTCATGAAACATCTTAGTAAATGGAAAAGTGTGCCTCCGAGTCAAACTGAGGAGTAGATAGAAAGCAGTGTACCACAGCACAAGCTCACACTACAGGAGATCCGCATCTCCAGCAGACTCCCTTCAGCTACCCTCTGCAAGAGGTACATTTGTCAAAATTCATAGAGAATATGCAAGACTCACTGCTTTGCCTCCCTGCTTACACCGGTCTTTCACGCATGTGTACACCCTGCAGCACTGCGATAGCTTCTCTCCTGTTCTGCAGTGCCATGCTAGCCACGACCTGCCAAACTATGTCTCCCTCGTGGTGTTACACGTGCATGTGGGAGTAGATAGCGGCAGGGATGCAGAGCCCTGCTGGCAAATAAGCCACAGGGTAGGTCCCCTGATCAGCTCCTGCCCCATCTCACCCTGGAGTGCAGGGGTGTATGCGCACATCGGACAACGGCAAGGCCCAAATACAGCCTTCCTCGATGATACACAGGTTTTTAGTGAGAATTGCCAGAAAACGCTTCCATTTAACTATATGCAGGCAAATGTGGTTTGGTATGTCTCCATTTTCCTGTCTGATATTCCACTGCCTACTGTGGGGGCAGAGGGAAGGCCATAAGGAGGGCAGCTGCAAAAATCTGCATGTTTCCCTCTGAAGTAAATGCATGCTAAATATACTTTGAGAGAGAGTTATTCTAAAATAGTAAATTAAAAGGCCTAAATAAGAAATTCCAAACAAAAGAAAAACCTTTGAATGGTAATGAATAAGTAAATAGAAAATTACTGGACACAAAGTGGAAAATAAGACAATCTTACGGGCTATTTCTTTACTATGCAGGTAAGAAGTCAAATCACTTTAAAAAAAAAAATCATCTTCAGCACAAAAAGATGTATCTAGTTTTAAAATATTTGCCTGCCACAATCGTTGCCTTTTTTAAAATCCCGTAAACAAAATATCGCGAGTGACACAGAAAGAGAACACTTCTGCCCAGACGAAAGATCAAATCAGCCTAAGTACCACGCAATACCTAAAAAACAAACAAAAACTCCCAACCAGCCCCCTGCCCAAAACCCAAAGTCACTCCCCAAACCCAGTTATTTGGCTTTGCCTGCTTAAAACCAAGCAGCCAACCCACCTGCCTTCCTATGAGTGTTTCCCTCTCTAGTCAGTGGAAATGGTTTTAAATGTCATATTCCAGTTGGGACTCTTTCCATGTATTTATATATATGGACAACTCGTTTACGTTCTCTTTTGCAGGAGGGAGGGTTCATATAACCTAGAACAGCCTCTATCACTTTAACGTTTATTCTCAGAATACTGCTATTTATGACACTGCTTGTGAGAGTTGTGTGATTCAGTTATCAGCATAATGGAATTAATTTTCTTAAGGTCAATTGTCTTCTCTGGATATTAGAGTTTGAATAATATTGAAAGGGAGCTGGCAGGGGAATTTTCAGCATTTTGGTTTTTGTACATCCTCAGAATTCAATGCTACTATTTTTTTTTTTTTTAATCTCAATGAGAGTATCTGGTAATCGGTGGGAGCCAAATGTCATTAGAGAATTTTTGCTGTCCTAGCAACTAATCTCAGTAGTTTTACAGTGGGTAGAAATAAACCTTTACCAACACTTTTCCTAACTGTTAATCCCCGCTGTCCTTTCTCAAAAAAGGCCTTCCAGAACTTAAGACAGCTTTGTAAATGTATTTTTATTATGTTGCAACAATCAAAATATATATGTACTACTGATTTTTCCCCCAAATATTAAATGAAAATGTAATACATTTTTGCCCACATTGTGTTCTTGAATGCTTTGGAATCTGTAAAGACCCTGACATAAAGAAACTGAAGCAACTGCACAATTAGAGACTGAAAGGTGTTATAGTGCTGCACTTACATTGCAAATGAAGTCAGATGTCTCTGTTTAATCAAATATAGCCTCAACAGTCTCTGTTTTGTGAGTATTAGAAACAATAAACAAATATACACAGAAAGCATCACAAACAGTAAATTGGTTATTTAAATACAACTGTATCCAACATAGCAGCTAAACACTGGACAATGTTTGAGGTCATCAGCACATCCACATGCTCTTCTAAATGACGTTTGGGGTCCTGAAATACAAAGGATGCCATGAGAGAAATGACTGAAACACACCTCTGAAGGATTTAATTTACTTCAGGTCTATTTAAGATGACTGTGAGTTAAGGAACACAGGCCAGTGATGCTCCTAGATTTTCCATTCTAACAAGACCTAGCAAACGACTGAATTTCCATGAATAAGGTTTTATTAGTCCATACTATCACTCAGATAAGTTGAGGATAGGTTTAGCAAGTACATTTGTATCCAGCATCTGAAGAGCAACCATGACAGCTGTGAGTTTTAAGGACAACACACAATATGTGGAATTTACTGTGCATCGCACTAAGGCCAATATTTTAATCTTAGTTCTGGTACATTGCAATTTGTTTTCAGATCTTTGTACAAATGTGTGTTCTAATCCTGTAAAGACTCAAGCATGATCTAACCCAGTCTTTGAATAGTTGTGTTGACTGCAAGAAAATTAGCATATTTATACCCATAAAAAATTAAAAAATGCACAATGCTATGTTCAAATGTTCTGAAAAATTGAACGTTAAGCCTGAGCAGTGTTCTGAAAATACACATCCCCACACACTATTACTCAATTGATGTGGGCATTTGTGGGCATCTGCATAGAACAATAACATTATTTCTGGTTGAAAACCATGCTCATGCACTTCTTCAGTTTCAGAATTGAGATTAAGTAATCAATCTCCAAATACTGCAAAATTATCAGGCACATTTAAAAAAATCTCTAAACTTTACTGTAGTATTATTGTAGCATTCTTGTGTGTAAAGAAATTAAAATATGGAAGACAATCATGTGTGGGAATTTTAACTTTTTAAAAAAAGAATTATTGTAAAAATCTAATGAACACATCCAAGTTTTACGTAAAAGTGTACTACAAAATCTGTGTAAGCTGTCCTTCTTAAATAACTCATTTTCCAAGATCATACAGTTCTCCAATATTTTCTCTGTTCCTAGCAAATTATGCAACCTAATAACATAATATCCCTATCGTGAGCAGCTGTTTGTTTACAAAGCATTTTATGCAAGTTGCATAAAAAACCCACATGGAAATTACTTAACTGAACCATTTTTTAATTTAAAGAAAATTTAGTAATTTCATCAGGAAAAAAATGATTTTCTTTTTAAAGAACTGTATCAAAATAGATTTTTTTTCACTATGCGTAATGATTTAAACAACTAGTGAAGCTCAAGTTCTGTTTGAGATGACATCATAACCCTTAAAATACCACCCTTCTTACATATTTTATTTTATATATATATTTATGTGTGTAGGTGTGTATAAGCTCCATTGTTCTGAATGCTACAGAAATACACGAGTGACTGAACAATAGTGCAGATGTGTTATGACATAGCTGCTAGAAGCTGACACACAACAGCAATCCAGAATCCTTTAAATTCTTCTACTGCTACTAGCAATACAACAAATACTGGTTCTTTAAAGACACACTGGATAGTTTTAAAGCTATTTCTTGTTTCCGTTGCTCTTCTTGAATTTGAACACAACCTCTTACAAACTTGTTTTGCTCTCCTCTCCCTCACCAAAGCACATTTCCTCAACCTTTATGTTGAAATCAAAAGTAGAAATAGTTTTCTGCCGAAAACTTCTATACGGACATTATATCCTGACATTGCAAGGGGATAGAATGAATTAAGTGGGTGTTTTCAGTTTCAGCTATGGTCCTAAACTGTTTTCCTTTAACAGCAATACAAAGCAATGCAACTTACTTGCATATGTGTGTATGGGAGCTAAGCACTGACAGTGTGTTCATGAACTGAGGATAGGGGTGAGCTGGCTGTTTAGCCATGATAATGCATAAACAACACTCCCACCTTTTTTCAATTACTATTTTTTAAAAATGTCCACGGTTTTGGCCTCTCTGACACAGACTTGAATATCTTTATGCCTCTTCTTGGAAGGAAAGCATGTAATACAAACACATGTAGAACATGACCTGCAGATACTCTGCTGATTACCTATAGTCAAAAGCCTTGTTCCTTACACCACAATCTTCAACAAAAATAAATTCATTATTTGGAGTGTTGAGAATATCTTGCACATAGAACTAAAATCACCTACGCACATGTAAAAAAATTAATATTTAGAATGAATGAAGCATATCATTCCACCTCACTCTAATTCATCACACCTCACCTGCTTGCCAACATTTTTTATTGCCAGCTGTTCAGGTGTCATCTTATCTTCTTCTTCAACAGCCTGTGAAAGAAACACAGAAAAGGTCAGTGTTTCAGATTTCATTTACTTTTTCCCCAAGCCACAAGATTCTCAAAATATAATTCTCTTTCTCAAAAAAAAAAAAAAAAAAAAAAAGAGAAAACAAAATCAAACGGCAACATGTTTCAGAAAGTCAAAAGGAAAGGTACTTCAGCTTTTCAGCAGACGTGGTTTTAATTATTAAGTGTTAGTGCAAAAGATCAAGGCATATTCATGAATGGTTTTATTGTCAGATATTCACAAAACTGTTTTTAAGCAAAAATCTTAAATGAGCAGTATCAACAGCTAAAGATAGTTGAAGACAGTCAAACTAGTAAAACAGAACCAAAAATAATGTTACCTACATTGTTTCAACTATTGGAGGTTTGATCTCAATAAATTTTTATACTGTTTAAAGTCACTTATTTTTATAATGTTCTGTTGCCTTCAAACACAGTGTCTTTATAAAGTAAATCCACTAACTTAACTAGTGAATGTAATATTGAATTTTGTTTTTAAGGACTTCTAAGAAGTTAAAAAAATAACACTCGTCACGAATGACTGACAGGCTTACTACTCAGAGTGCTTGTTGAGATCTAGTATTTATAAAAAATATTTCTAAGTGTAAGTGCCAGTATTAAAACAGTACAAATAACTGTGATTCCTCTTTCTTACAACACCAATAATAATTTCTTTATCTAAAAAGCACATCGAACTGGGCTCTATAATGTGTTCTAAATACTTACTATCTATCTACTGGAATGACACAGATAAATAACCTTTATTCTGCTATACTGGTCAAGTAGTCCTTGACTGAAGGAATGAAGAATACAATCAATTGCTTATTTTGATACAGGAATCTTATACTCTTTTCATGAAGTAAAAATACAAAACTAATGAGATTACTCACATTTCAAAGCAAACCATGTAATTAAACGCTTCGCTAGTTTAGGGCAAAAAGTCGGGTGGCAAAGCCTGAAGAGCTAATAGGAAACTTCACATAGAAATGATACATAGTTGATTAATAAGAAACACAGTCTCCACAAGGCCATTAAAGCCACACTTGTGCCTAATTTAACCAAAGCCCAAGAAACTCTTTGCTGAAAACAGATTATACAAATCAAATAACCACCAAGGTCCAAAGGAGTTCCTGCAACAACTGTTTTGTTCTTATAGTCTAGTCCTTTACAAGTCATTCTGAATAAAGCTTGTGATAATCAACTTCTTACTTCTGAAATTAAGTAATAAATTTCTTCACTTCATAAACACAGCTACAGTTACGTTAGCATTATGGGATATGAATACCTTGTTATAATTCTTAGCTAATTCTAACATCTCCTTCACTACTGTTTCATTGAGTTTGCAATGTTCACTGTAGTCCTGAAGTGTCAAACCTTCCATCCAACTCTTCTTATGCAAATTTAGCAACATCTGCAAAACAAAATCTCTTCAGAGCATTCATCATAA
>VYZW01020573.1:8317-19553 GCA_013401315.1 Balaeniceps rex | reverse complement strand
AAAAAAGAAAAGAAACTCAGTTATCTGTGCAGTATATATGTAAATGCAATCAAAAGTGTTTGTGCTCTGCCAGGACTCAGACAAATATCAGAGTTACCTCATCAGCTGTAATTTTCATTTGTGAGAAGTCAATCCAAGGCAGACGCAAATTAATTCAATTTAGATTCGTCTCAACAGGACAGTCTGAATCCTGTATCTGCCTTATACTACAGTGAAGTTCTAGTCTATTCACAGGTGTAAGCTATTATATTTATGAAGAATCACCAAGAAAAATTGCTATACGTATGTCAACATCTTAGTTATAGCTTTAAAAAACCCTTCTTACGGAAACAGAAATGTTAAATCAATACATTTAATATTAAAGCCTAACATACGAATTTTATGAAGTTTATAATACGGGAAAGTGGAAAGAGCTACATATTACATACTGTGCTTTTCTTATGCTTATAAGGTCTTATATTAGCTGCAATTAAGTACTTCAAGGTAATGATGATAAAATTACGATTTACTCTAATAACTACACTAGTGTCAGATACACCTAAGAAGATCATGCAGGACTGAAGTATTCAACAGTCATGAGTGGTTTATACTGAAGCTGAAGCTTTTTATTACTGTTTCTATCAAAATTACATTTGTATGTTTGTATCAACAGGTTTGGGGTTTTTGGTGCAGCTAAAGATGCATAGGTTTGTTTGGTTTTTTGTTTTTAACCGCATAAACATGGGACTGACAAGGACTTATAACATTAGTCCAAAGGAGACAATAAAACCTTTAAAACTAAAAGGCAGGTAAAGACAGACTGTCTCTGGAGATTCAAAACAGTACAGTGAAAAACTATTAGCCATTACAAAGTCTACTCTATGATAGAAAACAGACAATGACTCTAAGTCTTACACACTCTCTTCTGCAGTTTCTATATTCTCTTGTCCAAAAGAATTAGTTGCAAGTAAATACTATTAATAAATACTTTCTCATATGAAAACTTGGGGAAAAAATGATTGGATAGCCATTGGTTTAGATCTAAATGCTTTCGAAGTATTTTTAATATGAAGTTCACTGTACAAAATCTAAACACTTCAATTTAGTTGCTAAGACTTTTTAAGCAAGGTAAACAGTGATGTCTTTTGCTAAAGAAGTAATAACAAAAATGTTTCTGCAAACCACAACTGCTTTCACTACATTCGACAGTCACTATGAAAAGTGATATGGTAAAGATGCTTCCCACCGGCATACCAATGCCACTAGAATAAATAGGTCTGTATTGTACCACCTGCAATGGTAGCAAATAATAATACCATCAGTGAAAGCCTGCCAATACTGGGGGGAAAAAAACCCACACAACTTCCAGTGAAACCATATTCTTAAACCCAAGGTTCAAGGATAGCAAAAAAAGCTGCCTGGACAAGAAAAACAAAACAAAACAAACAAAGCAACAAACCATCAAAAAACTTGCTAGTAACTTTGCAGCACCCTGAACCACAGCCATTTAAATATCATCACACTATAAATCAAACAAGTAATTTTTTTGCCACCTGACCTAGACTAGAGTTATTCACAATTTATCTTATGAGCAGTAAAACTTATTTACATGGCTGCTAAGACAAAAAGGAAGAGAGCTGATTTCCCATATATTTTCCAGCAGTTACAGAATTCAACTATAGATCACTTCCCTTTCTTTCTACCAGGGGGCTTATTTATTTCTTCAGGTTTTAGGACATATGGATACAATAGAACTTCAGTATATATTCAAACAATTCCCTGTGTTTTACGTTAGACAGTGTGCATGATCCTTGGGTAGCATAATACATTTTAAAGTTTGGGTAAAATAAATTTGCACCTACAAATGGATTGTTTTAGATGCTAAGCCCTACAGCTACCCCCAAAACACACCTCACAGTGAGTTTTAGCATTTGCACAGGGAGATTATCACAGTATGCTCCTTGACACAGCAGAGCTCACAGTGATAAAAAACAAAACGTGCCTTCCCCTTCTCCCTGGGGGTGTGCTGGATTCTGAACCATTAGCAAATACAACTCCATTATATGGGAAGGAAGTGGGAAATGGTTGTGCTCTGCAGGTGTTCAAAAATACATTTTCAGTAAGGGAGCAGATGCTTGAAAAGAAACAATTCAAGTAAGCACATGGCACCATAATCAGTCTTACCACTGTATTTGAAAGCAACTGTCTTCCTCTCAAATATACAAGTTACTTGGTTTTGGCATCACATGTATTTATTGCACCTGCAAGTGCTTGAATATATTACACTTCCACATTTCAATGTACATTTTTTTAAAGCAACAGGACACAACAGATCACAAACAATGATGAACAAATTACTATCCTGGTCACAATAAACCTTGACCATTCATGTGGCACAGGGAGTTGCCTAAAATTCATTTTAATTTTCAACCTTTAAGGCCATTAGTGTATATAGAATGAGATGTAATAAAATGTCATTACCTTAATTTTAGATGTTTCTGCTACCTTATAATGCCAGAAAATGTTTGCTTGTTACTATACTCTGAATATGTGAAACATCCATTGTTACAGAACATCTTGTTTCAGTTCATCTTGAGGAACCAACAAACCTAGACAGAGCCAAAGCATACTTCTTCATAAACAAGTCTAAGGAAAATGAAGGTCTTTCACTGCAAAGGGAAACCCAACGAAAACAGGATCATTCAAAAGGTGTTGAGTAAAACAGATATCCCTTAAGCAGAAAATCTGAAACAAAATCATAACTTAAGTGGCTGAATTTTCTCACTAGCTTCACTTATCAGTGCGGTTTTCTTTTACACATAGACAAGACTGAAAGTTTACAGGAGAGCACTATGCATGACTACTGCCTTTTAAACGAGTTTAATTTTCTTCTGAATATTAGAACTTGAGGACTCCTCAATAAGGCACCGAGAGCCTGTGACCAAATCCTCAGTTAGTGTTAAAGGCATCTAAAGGGCATCTAAAACTGTTGATTTATGATTTAATGATCTAGCACTGGGCCAGTAGTTCCAGCCAATGCACTAAGAACTGAACAAGTCAGGAGACTGAACTGTCCTCTCTCTATTCCCAGGTGGCCTTTGCAGGTGAAGACAGAAGGATATGATCGGGCCAGAAGTAGTCTGCCTCTTGTCATACCGAATCCATGCTTAAGGAGAGATGCCAGTCTCCAACTGCTATTCTGATACCTCTTACGAATAGCAGATCACTGTTTTTTGTTTTGCTTTTTTAAACTGCTTAATGGTTTTCATAAGAAGCCATTTTTAACTACCTTAAAATCTGTTTAATATTTTACTCTTTGTAAATGAAACATCTTCTGNCCCCCCCCGCCCTCAGATAGTACATCCTATCTGGGCATGCACCTGCCTTTACGCCAATAAAGACCAATTTTAACTTGAACCAGTTCCTCCTTCCCTTTTTACTTAGACTGACAACATAACCCCAAATGGAAAGTGTAACTTCCTTATTCTTCCCTTCCTATTTTTTTTACAGGTCTCTCTCCATCATGACTGTTTCCTAGAGTAAAAATCAATGTAAGAGCAGCTGCTTCTTTCATCTATTTGAATCTCTCAAACATCCTAAAACATTTTTACTATACATGGTTCAGATCTATTTCTAACAGGCCTACAAATAAGACTATCAACTTTGAGAGTAACTACAGCACTCTTTTCCAACGTGTTAGGCTATTAAATGGATATTGTGAGACCAAATCCAAATTTCAGTAAGTTCCAACCATATTTCAGCAGTGACAACACTTTGATAGGTCCATACTCTAATTTCAGGAATTTCTGTATCAAAATTCAGGATAGCTGTTGGATTTTCCAGATTACTGTTCTGATCTGTCTACTTGCACCTGCCACTAGCATTTACTCTACCCAGAAGAAGAGTCTCCCTCAGATTTCACTCATATTCTGAAGGAGATTGTTACAAAGACACCACACAGGTTTAACAATCTAGGCCACGCACTGCTGGTTGCTTTAACATTCTCCGTTTACAGTGCTCTCAGAAGTTCAAGGAAGCTCAAGAAAGAGACAGTTTGTTTTGACTTACATTTATTCTCACTATAGCTAATTACAGTTATAGCTCCTTTACCATATTAATGATGCACAAAAACCTACAGAGTCCCAGTGATAAAGAAATTAAAATTAGAAAGCTGAAGCATAATGAGTTCTCCTGTGGTTTATCTGCTCTCTTCACTTGACTCTTCCCTAAACAGTACTATTGATATATAAACACTTTGTACACAAGTATGCCTTAAAAAAAAAGTGGTAAAAAGAGGGTGCCCTTTAAAAGTAAACATTTACTATGCCATGGTACTGACCTACAGTGGTATTTCCTATGCTTAGTACACACAGTGTAATGATGTATTTGTATCTTAAATTTTCCACCGTAACTGTTCATCATTAATGTACTTCTGTTTCATAAAGGAAGGTAACAGCAAGAAAGTATCTTTCCGTAATTCAGTATTGATAACACAGTGATCACAGTCCTTTATAAAAACAATAAAGCAGTATTACTTTCTATTCTATTCTCTTTACCCTTCAACTTATTGCTACATTGCCGCAAGCCACACAAAGAAGTTAATGTTTTCCAAGTTAAACAACGGGCTGTCTGCTTATCTGAAAACTTAAATGTGGTGCAACTTCCAGCTACCTTAGAGCAAGCACAATGCCTAGCAACCCTGCAAAATGCAAGGGCTCCAGGTTTAAGTCGTGTTGCATGCATTAGTGTGAACATTTCCAGTCTGAGTAGGCATCGCCAGCACCCTTCCCCCCCACTGCCTGCTTGCACTGTAAACTATGGTTCAAAACAGCTAATAAAGCCAAGCTGCACACGGAGGAAAAAAAAAAAAAGCACGTATTTGGGCCAGGTCCAGGCCCACCTACCGGATAATCCCAGTTTATGTCTGACAGCTGTTTATACTTACCTGACATGCAGCAGGTGCAGGACAAAAGGCTCACACAGCCCTGCACCTGCCGCCTCCACCCCTGCTCAGGCCATGGGGCAGTGCCCAGCACCTCAGCAGACTTTCGGGGCCTGGGGAGCATGGCTGCCCACCCTCGTCCCTGTTCTGCCCGGCCCTGCCCCTCTGAGTTGGGGAGGCCACACAGAGAGCACCTGCCACACTGGCCTTGGCTTGCCAGGTGTAGCAGACCAGCTGGGGAAGCAGCCTGAGACGCCCGGCTGAAGGAGGTCAGTCGGCTTCACTGGTTCCTGCTGCCAGATTTGGGATGGGGCACCAGAGGGCTTCCTCCACGCCATACACTGGCTGGGGCAGCTCCCCATAGTCTTCAGTAGCCATTGGCACATGGGAATTACCAGCCCACCACAGCCCCTCAGTGCCTCCTCTGAAACACACTCAGGGAATCACTCTGTTGGGGGGCTGGGGGAGAGGAAAGCCAGCTGCTGGTGCTCATGCATTTCGTTTGGCTCTATCTTAAAAAGCACATAAGGGTTTTGGCTTTACTGCACCCAAAGTGCACAGAGAGAACACAGGTTTTGGAACAAGTCCTCAAGGAAAAATAAAAATAATTTAGGTGCAACAGTCAGAGGGCTGGGGATGCCACCATTCCTCGTTCAAAGCCATCCATTTAATCATCATTATGTTATGCTCACCTTGGTGCCCCTTTAGTGCACTGTCCGCCCAAATATTTCTTTTTACATTTAGTATTACTGGTAATGCTATGTTACAGCCAATGATACTTTCAGACATCTTCCAGAGAGCCATGATCAACAGTCCTTGACGTACACAGCTGACAGTCTTTTTTCCCCTTTCACAGGTAAAACACAAATGTGCAGAAAGGGGAAAAATAGGGAAATGAATGACCAGGCCTGAACACTACAAGGTGCACTACAAGGCAAATACACAGGCCTAGAAAGGAGAGGGGAGGGGGAAAAAAACAACCAAAAAAACCCCAAACAGACATTATGGCCACAGGAGCTACTTTTATATAGCTCCATGAGATGACATTTTCATGTCACTTAATGAACTAAAGTGATTTCACATATAGCTCTGAACATTTTTGTTTGCCTGAAAGTCCATGAGCTTATTTCTTGTGCAGGTAACTGAACAAAGCCCTCTGTTTTTCTACAGGGGAATCACAGAGCAAGTTTCTCCAGATTAAGAAACAGAACCCAAGGTCCTTTGACCAGGTATCTCACACTTCTATCATCAGAGCTTTTAAAAAAAAAAAAAAAAAAAGCTGCTGGTTTTAAAGAAAAAAAACACCCTAAAAATGAAGCTCTTAAAAATCCCCTCTACCCTCAGAACTACCTATTTGTTTTACAGAAGAAGAGGGAGCAATAACTGCTTACAGCTGGTGGTTGGGCAGCACACATCAGTTCGGCAAAGTGGTAAAGACAGAGATGCTAAACCCAGCCCACCCTGCAGTGCATTTGACCAACTTCTCAGGTATGTTAATTATAAAACATACCCACTTCAATCAGTCCCCAACCCAAAAGACAAAACTAAATCATTCTATAATTGATATTCCAGAGCAGAAGAAAAAAAAAAAAAGGCACCTACAAAAAGAAAGAAGAGAAAAGCATGTGGAAGCACAAGAACACTGTGGAAAAACTAAATAGCAAATAAACGTCACTTAAGCACCCAGAAAGACTCTTACTGTTAGAAGAATGCTATTAATCAAACGCTATACAAAACTACTCAGAACACAAGGAGAGACAGCTTTTACAACATGGTATTAAAAATACGACACCTACCTAGTTCAAGAACATACCTTAGTCCAAACACTGTAATCAGTAATAATATGAAATTAAGAAGCCAACTATTTGAAGTATTGCAATATAAGATTCAGCACTTTAATTAAATATATTAGGTGCAGCATGGTCATAACAATTACATTAACAATTGTGAATGACTAAGTAACCAAAAGCAGCTGATAGGGCACAGTCTAATCAAACTAAGACCAGATTACACTTGCCACAGAGTGCTTTAAATTATAAACTGAAATTTATCCATCACTTCAGTGAGAACAGGAAAAAATGGTCAAAATGTCCAGCAATATTTCATATGGAAACTATGAACACAAGATATCTAATATTTGAAAAGAAATCCAGAAGTAATCTTGCAGTTAAACCTGAATATTGCATTCAGTAACCCAACTAGAAAAAGGAAGTTTCTAGAAGTCAGATTATGTAAATTTGCTTAACATTTATGCATTTCATATAGTAGTAACATATGCTCTTTTCTTAACACCATATCTTAATACAATACAGAGGAACTCCTCCCACTTAATAATACCAAATTAACTGTAATTTATACATTTCTAGCAGTAAGTTGGCCGAGGGCGTGGGGAGGTATATCCTACCAGGTACCTCTTATGACTGCAAAACTTAACATGCTTTGCAGCCTGCACTGCAGGTAAAAAGCTAGGAAATTGTTAGATTAGACCAATGAACGATAAAAAAAAAATCCCTTCACAGAAAGACCTTCACAAATCTGGCCCTGCCTGAGCAGAGGGGTGGGACCAGAGGACCTCCAGAGGTCCCTTCCAGCCTCAACTCTTCTGTGATGCTAGGAAATAAAATTCTCCCAGCTTCCACATAAGAAAACATGACACCGGTTCAGGTGTTATCTGAATTTTGGCAGGATGCTACAAAGGTAGTCTTATGTATACTTTCATCTATAAGCTATGCTAGGGAATTTTATGACTTACTTTGGGGAAAACAGGTGTATTCATATTGATTTTGTGTCTAAATGAGGAGATTATTTCCCTATATAGTCAATGGAGATTGGACATTAGTTCTTAATTCCTGCACATCTTGGGTAGGTAACCTAACCGCACAGTATACTAAGGGAAGCTAGGAAGCAATTCTCTTCTTTCTTGGAACAAACTATCTCCTTTTAAAAAATGAATATATAGAAAGCAACTTCCAAGGTGTCCGAAATCCTGCTTTCTCATGCCATTTTCTGTCAGTTTGCCAAAAAGCTTAAAAAACTCTGCAAGATACAGATTTATGCACATCAAGCCAAAGCTGTTCAATTACACATCTAAAGTCAAATAAATGCATCTTTAAAACTGAAGCCCACGGAATCAGGTGAAGCCTACCAACATTATCTTCCATTTCCAGATTCATTTAATGGCAAGAATTCCAACTTCCACCTCTGTATTCAGAATTTAAAAAAAAAAAAAAAACAAACAAAACCCCACTATTTTCAGTGGAAGAGCAAGATTCAGAGTACAGTAGAAACATTTATTTAATTCTTGCTGGGGTTTTGCAGGATTTAATTAAAAGCTGCAAGACATACTTACGGATATGTCTTTAAAAGAATTCATGCCTTTGGCATGTAGTAATACATGAGACTTCAGCCACTCAATAGTTCCTTGTATTAGTGCCCAGTTTATCTTACTGTGCATACATTATGGTTAATATGAAATTATTTCATCTTTGGGGCGGGGGGAGAGGGGGATGCCCACTGGGAGGAGCTTTTGTGCCACACTAGGACATATTTCTGCCTTCTACAGCGTTGTCCACACTGGAAATCTGGAACCAGAAATTCCCTATAAGTAATCATGAGAATGGCTGACATAAGTAACACAGCTCAGGTACTCTTAAACAATGCCGTCATCTTAACATCTTCAAAGATTTCTTGATTTCCAAATTTCCCCTTAGTCATCTCTTCGTCAAGACTGACACAGGACTAAGACACGTCTAGCCAGGAAGAAGCATAGATAATTATATGTACCCAAACAATAGGAGGCTAAGTTTGTACTTCTTTTTCCAGTGGGCATACCCAACAGCAACCTGGATGCATGGTGCTATTTAACAATGGCACGTTAGCATGCATTGCGGACCACATTCAGGAAACTATTAAGGATACTAATCAGTACACAAACCAGTTTAAAATTAGCATATTAGGAGAAGCCCTCTAGTGTGTTCAGACAGTGACTCAGCGTCTAAAACCAGAACAGAAGCAGCTAATACAAATGAAATGCTAATTTTTCCCCAGATAGTGAAGTAACACCCTCTGTGTATTCCAGTTTTCTGTAGCATGTGAACATTTGGGTTTATTCTCTCAGACTACAGAACAGTGTGGACACTTGAACAGTTTTTGGCTACTACTTTCCTGTCTGAATCAGCACTGGGAAAAAAGAAGGTTCGAACCTTACATTTCCACAAATGTAATTGTACACAACATGTACATTTCCACAACTCTTAGTACCCACACATTGCTAATGCCATAAAAATAGCTGCAGTTATTCTTCAGATGTTCTGTCAGCACCAAAATAAGCAATGCAGACTTGTTTGTCTATCTCCTCTTCCCCCTCACTTACAGAACTATATCAGCACTTTTGAGTGCCGAGGAGTAGCTCTGTTCTATAATAAGAATATGTGGGACATCACCTTCTTCAACAGACCTACTTTCCTGTACGTATGGAAAATGCATTGAAACTATTCCTCTTCCCTTACACTACCTCTTAGAACATACTCCAAAAAGACGACACCACTTTTTTCCTACAACAGATGCATTGTCAGAAAGAATCAACTACGTTTTAGTCCTGCATATCTAGGGACTACTTCATGTTTAGTATGGTCCCCACTCCAGTTTACACACAAGTATTTAATACTGCTTTATATACTCTGGTACCTTTGTGCAATACACTAGTGTTTCTACAGTCACATCCTGATGACGGTAAAGTTGTTAAAATACAACACAATCTATTTGGCCAGCATAACTTATTGCTTACATGTAAATCAAAAAGTACCCAGCTTGATATTCAGTTCCCTAAAATGAATATGATTGTGACAACTAGGAAATTAAAGATTTTATTCTGAATCATCTAAGGACAGACACAGTAAAACCAGAAATCACTACAACATCACAAAATCAATTTTCATACTAAAAATATACGTTAAAGAAAAAAAGTCACCAGGTCCTCTACATGTACTTCTTCAAGTTAATACCTTTTGGCAGGAAGAAGCTGTTCAAAGAAATATAAATGAAATAATAACCGCTGCAATGGTATTAACAGACTTTTTTCATGCTACTTATCTTAAAGTCTGTCCAAGAAATTAGCAGAGCACATAACATGTGACTTACTGGTAAAACAGAAAAAGGAAGATAATTGAGCCAAAATTATTTTTTTATAGCATTGCTGCCCTCTTCTGGTTTAAAATTTCTCATCCTCCATACTTCATATATTAACTAATCCATCTCAACTAATTACATTACATTCACATAGAACATGTTCAGAATTAATAAATTAATTTAGTCTAATCCACAAGCAATTCTGGCATGCTAAGAGTCACACACACCTTTAAGTGTTATAATTTGAGAGTTGTGGATTAAAATCTATTATTAAAATTGATTGCTAGTATCATTTTCAACAATGAACAAATGATCTAAAGTACAAGAGTCAGCTCTGACATCANTCCTGCTAAAATATCAAACATCTCAGTACAGAATTCCAAAATAAAAACAATGAGTACAAGTTCATGTACTGTTCAAGGGCTCAAGCAATTTGGCCTATTCTGTCTTCATGATGCACTTAGCATTGACCATCCCCTCCCCTCCTCCCACACCCATCTCGCCTCCCACTAACTTGGCAATAGCATCATAACCTCTCACCTTTCACTGAAGACTATGCTCGTAACAGCAGGCTTAAAGAACAACATATCACAACAGTTCATCTTGGTTTTGTGCCCAGCTCCAAACTCAAGAGAGCCCTACGTTTCAGATTTAACATCACCTTTGTAGTACTACTTTCTCCTCTAAAGCAGACGACAATGGTTTCACTTCTTACTGACAGATCATTTCATGAGCTTTAGCTGCACTATTTATATAATTATTCTACTGAAGACAGAAAAATATAAATATATTATCAGAAAATGTAAATAAATTTATTATAACTTTTTTACTAGCGCCACCAAGTATTTATAGCAATCAAGCCATTACTCACACAGAGAAGTTGCACAGTAATGGCTATTTCACTTGTGATGACCTACAGATTCTAGGCAAAAATAAATCTCCTTTCTCTTGCTGTATGCAAGTTAAATTTCTCATGTTGAAAGCTTTCAATAGAACAGCTGGTTTTGTCCTAAGACTACAAATGATATGAGTGAAAGCCACTACAGTTCAAACTATAAGTTTGCCTAGAATCAACTGTCTTTTGAAGCTATGGTTTTGTTTCAGTTTTTTTGTTTGTTTTTGTTGGCTCTTTCATCAGCTGTTATAGAGTTAAAGGATTCGTCTTGATCTTTAAAAACATAGCATGTA
>VYZW01020570.1:0-11911 GCA_013401315.1 Balaeniceps rex | reverse complement strand
TTGCTCTTGTTAAATTTCATATGGTTGATGATTGCCATATGGTATGTAAATTGGCTTAGAAATGGAATTTGGAGATGGCTCTAATTAATTTGCTAATTAAGTATTTTCTTGTAATGTCTTAGTTCTTTTGTCTTTGATTTCCTATTTATTCCAAGAATTATACTTCAGTATTTAAATGCAACTTTAGTTCATAAAGTGCCAATACCTAAATAGTGTAAGCCTTTGGACATTATGGACCTCATTTTCAAATGGATAAGCTTATGGTCAGGGTCTGATTTATACATGGAAACTGTTTGAAACATCAGCACTGCTGTTTGTCTTTTATTGTTCTTCATCATGAGAAGTTGAAGCTTGTGGAGCTTTTTTCTTCCCCCTACTTTACTCAGTCTTTTGGACAATCCTCTAGTTTATCGTATATAGAATATTAGCTAGAGAAATATCTGGAAAAATAATATCATTGTTAATAAACAATCGCTTGTTATTTTCCATCGAATATGATTTTTGTCCTTACTAGAGAGACTCAAAAACCATTTCTACTTTCCTCTGAAAATCTGAATGAGCCTCTTTAACTTTGTAGAGTTTCTAACTGGTTTTATTTGCTCAGAAATAAGGTGGGAACAGACAAGTTTACTATTTGATTTAGCCAGATAATCACATTGTTACAATTCACAGGGTCTGAATTATGTTTCTCTGATGCTGTAACACCTCATTTGCTTTGCTTCATATTCAGTAGCTTTTCATTATTTTCCAGAAACTTATTTAAAAAAAAGAGTAACCAATATCTGAAAAAGTACACCTCTCTAGTTCTTTCTAAAGCCTTGTTGGTACAGACATCCTGTTTCTTCAATGAAGAAGTGTCTTGCACTGTTTTCAGTCTCTACTTTTATCAAATAATCGATTTTAGTTCTCACAGAACTGAGAATTGTAAAGTTCTTAAAATTTTGACTTATGTATTAGCATTTCTCTTTTTTTCATCTCAGTTAAAAGAACTGGAATCTTTAGTTTTCACAGTTTGTAATCTATCTTAATCTCTTTTAATCTTTTCATAAGTACCAGTTAATAACAACTTGTCAATAGTAAGTACTTGTCAATAATAATCTTCTGATAAATATGTTAGTACCTGGTAAGTACCTGCTCTGTGCTATAAAAACTGATTAATTTTACCATTTTTTCTTTTGAAATCTGAGGAACATTTCATACATTCTTGACAAAACCTCTGTCTAGTTGTCTCTGAAGAGTAAATAAAATCAGCTGTTAGATAATTACTTTATAAGACTTAGTAACATGGCTTTTTGTTGATTTATTTAATTCATCATATATGTGGATTTGATAAATGAATTCAGAAAACTTGGTTAGCCTAAATTAAGGTTACAGCATTGGCCATAAAGGAGAATATTTCCTTTAAGACTATCAATTTTTACCTCAAGAAACAGAGTAGAGTGAAAACTTAAAAATACTTCCTCTGGTTATTAGGATAGCGGTTTCTAGTACTGAAGACATTCTTTAGAACTTCAGTTTAATGAATATTCATTATACTCCTTCTAAAGTGTAAACAGACTATAACTAAAAACATGCTGATTTTTCATCTTTTGGAGAATAAAAAGTAAACTTTGACACTGTCAGACCAAAATCAGTCTCAATGTTATTTAAAAAAATTCTTTTTTTTTTTTTAAATACTGTTTTCCATAAATAGCAGAGAAAGAAATAAGATTTCGTTACCAGTTACTATATTAAAACATTACCTATGCTTTACTTTTATAAAGGTACAATTAATGTACCTCTTGTTTTTTTTTCTTTTCACATTCAAGTACTTAAGTTTATGAGACATGGAAAACTTATATCTTGGACTGATTTCTAAGATGCCCACGTTACTCTGAGATGACACCATTAGCCTCACCCTGTTAAGAACAGGGGATTTTAATCATATTATTCCTCTTTCTTTTTCTCTCTTTTGGTTGTTCTTCCCCTGACCCCAACCCTTCCCAGCTGGAAAGACTGCAGTTTGAGAATACCTCTGAATGGGGAAAGAGAGAGAGGCTTGAAGCAGAAAAGCAAAGTTTGGAAGAAGACAACAGAAGATTGAAGTTGCAGGTAAAAGAAATTCATGGACTTCTGGAGATGAAAAATAAAGCAACACTAAGTCGAGTTGTGATCATCAAAATGCACAAAGTAACCTGCTGGTTAAAAATAAGGTATGTGCATTGCTTAGTTTGATTACTTGGGGAGTATTCCCCAAAAGAATTACTATTTCATTGATGCCATGAAAAGCCAAAAATCAGAACTCAATAGTCGGGTCTGACTATTAAGCAGGTATTCTTTATTGCAGCGCTGGACGCACAGGGGATCGCTCCTTCTAATATGCGTGCCAAATAGGGTTAATTGCATAACATATCTAGAAATTATACATACATATTCATTAGGTTTCTGAGAAATTATCTACATATTCATTATTTTTCTGGGAACTCATTATAATATGCTAATGTCCTTTGCGCATGCCTGTTGGCATCTCCGGGTGGTTGTCAGGGGTCTCTGGATGAAGGATATACTCTTCCTCACTGGGACTGCTTGTTCACATTTACTTTTGCACAGACTCAGTTCTGAGATCAAGTATATTATGTCTTTTAAGGATGGTCTGTTCTGGCTTTGTGTTTTTCCTGCAATTCTCTTATCTTTATGGTCCCGCACATCTGCTCTCCCAGGGTCGAGCTGTCCAAAGCAAGGTTATTTAGGAGTCTCTTATCTTGGAGTCTTTCTAACTTCTCCCAAAACTACAAGGATCTAGTTACATCAGTTGCACCACAGCTCTAGTCAGTTTAAAGTGACAGGATATTTCTATATTCACAGGTATCATCATAATGTCAAAATGTGTCCCTAAAACAAAGGTTGTGCAAGACAGAACAGCCCTGTCTACATCTCAGACATGGACAATTAGAAGTCAGAGACTTTGAATTTCTGTAGGGTAGAGAAACAGAAAGAATTATCTTTTCATTTTTAAAAGCAACAGGGGGATATGACAAGTCTGACAAGACTAGGGAGCAAAAGTGAAGACTGGGAGGAACAGGAGAGATTAAGTAAGCTTTGGTAGCTACAGAGTCCTGATGAAGGTCAAAGCAAAAAAATCTGTGAGACCTTATTTCTCTGTCTTGCTGAATATGGAATCTCGTTTTAGGGAAGCGAGAATTGAAGGAAGAGTCTTATTTCTTATTTTCTATTCCTCTAAAGATCTGTTCACTTTTAAACCTTATTGTACTGCTAAAAATTATGTGATAAACTATTCAGAGACTCTTAGCTGTGGGTATTTCCTTTGTTTTATGGTTTTCTATGCCAATAGTTAAGTAGTAATCCAGAAGGCTCCTCATTGAGACTCTGAAAGCTGTGTGAGAGAAAGCAAAAAAAACCCAAAACAACCAATCAGTAAATGTACATACTTGATGTTACAAGCTGGGCAGTGTGAAACAGTAACATTCTTATTTGCCTAAATAAGAAATAATTTAATGTCATTTATGTGCATTTACTGTTGAATAATGGCAGTCTGAGTAACTAAGACCAGATTTGGGGTAAACTTACACTTGGTACTTTCTCTTGGGAAAGATTAAGAGAGAGAGGTTCTGTACTTGAGGTGTGCTTTTAAATGTAGTTATATGATTTTTCGATATTTCTGTGATGGCTCAGGAACAGCAAATTTCAATTCATGCATATAGCTTACCTTTATAAAATTGTTACATAACAAGCACCTGTTCTGGATTTTTTCTTTACTGGAATTTATTTTATCATATCCTATCATATCACATCATATCATACCATATCATATGAGCATTCTCATGTTTTCCTTGTAATGCAAGTAATTTGAGGTTGGAGATGTGGCCAGAAAGATGCTTTTTTGCTAAGGTATGTTATTGTATTTTAAATATCTTTTAGTTTGTCTAAATTATTTAATGTTGACACTTAATTATCTTACTCTTTAACGTGTATAACTCTACAGAATATAGAATTTGTGCAATCTCTTGCCACTTATGGTAGTAAATCATGCAAATGGAAGTTCTGAACACAAAAGTTAATATTTGTTATGTTTTGCACAAAATGTGAGTCCTTAATATTATTCTTAGCTGGCAATATGTTGGTTTAAAATGTTACCATATGCAGTTTTCGAAAGGTTAACTTCTGTTGTACAAGATGAGCAGAATTGATAAAACAATTGAGATCAGACATTGTTACTACGTGGTTTTATCGATTGTACTTCCTGGAATGAAGAACACTGTTTAAATTAAGAGCTGTATTATTTGACAAATAGCGTGGCAACAAATATTAAATGGATCTAACTGGTTCATCTAGGAAGGGATAAAATGAAAAAAAAATACTTGTTGATGGTATAGATCAATACCCAAAACATGCTGTTTATGGAAAGAAGTTTTTTATTTCATCTGTGAATATGACCTTGAAACAAACATATAAATTAATTTTGACGAATAATAAGTGGTTTTTCTAGTATCTCTAATTATTATTGTAAATACCTGATTATTAAATATTTGATTCATTTAATATATTTTGTAGTGGACTTGTACAGAATTTAAGTGCAAAATGGTAAACCATGGATTTTGTAGAAGTATAGACTAATTTCTTTTTTAAAGATTGTTTTCCATCTTTAATATGATAAGGTTATAATGTTCTTAGGAAAAAATTCCATAGATTTTTAAAGATGGAATGATGGACAACATGTATTTTTAAGATGAAACCATTTTAGTTTAACATTACCTAGCAAGATGGTTTTTAAATCATCAAAATTTTAGGTTTGCTTTTTCAAAAGTAGGAAGCACTCAATTTGTTATGCAAATAATTTGAAAAATTGTATGTGTTTGGTTTACATTGCAAGGTTTTGGTAGCGGGGGGGGCTGCAGGGTTGGCCTCTGTGAGAAGAGAACAGGAGCTGCCTTGTGCCAGACACAACTGCTTCCAACTGGCTCCAAAAGGAACCTACCACTGGCCAAAGTTGAGCCCATCAGTGGTGCTGGTGGCACCCCTGTGAAAACACATTTAAGATACAGTAAATACACTGAGCAGCAGTGTGTGATAGGGAGGAGTGAGAAAAAATGTGAGAGAAAAAACCCTGCAGACATCAAGGTCAGAGAAGGAGGGGGAGGAGGTGCTCCAGGCACTGAAGCAGTTTCCTCTGCAGGCCATGGAGATGACGATGGTGAAGCAGTTGTTCCCCTGTAGCCCATGGAGGACCATGGTGGAACAGATATCCATACTGCAGCCCATGGAGGACCCCATGCCAGAGCAAGTCGACATGCCCTAAAGAAAGCTGCAGCCTGTGGAGAGCCCATGCAGGAGCAGGCTCCTGGCAGGAGTTGCAACCCGTGAGGGACCCATGCTGGAGCAATCTGTTCCTGAAAGACTTGCCCCATGGAAAGGACCCATTCTGAAGCAGTTCTTGAATAACTGTAGCCTGTGGGAAGGACCCATGCTGGAGCAGTTCATGGGGGCTGTATCCCACACTGGAGCAGCGGAACAGCATGAGGAGGAAGGAATGGCAGGGAGGAGCTGTTATGGACTGACCCATAACCTGCCATTCCCCATCTCCCTGTGCCTCTGGTGCAGAGGGAGGAGGTAGAGGAGTCAGGATTGAAGAAGCGAAGTCAAGCCTAGGAAGAAGGGTGAGGGGGAAGTAAGATGGTTTTAGTTTCATCTTTGTTTCTCACCGTCCTACTCTATTTTTAACTAGTGATACACTAAATTAATTTTCCCCAAGTTGAGTCTGTTTTTCTTGTGAAAGTAATTTAACTCAATCCATGAGCCTGCAGATCTTATATTTTTCTTCCCCCATCCTGTAGAGGAGGAGGGGTGAGAGGGCAGGTGGGTGGGCATCTGGAAGCCAGCCAAGGTCATCCCATCACAGTGTCAGAGGTGGTTGGATGTGTTCCTCACACTTTACAGGCAAAAAGTCATTTTTATGATAGCATCTTGAATGAGGTTGGTTGTCTTCGTATTTTAACATAGAAGGATAATGTCCACTCTCTCCTTTTCCTTAGGCAAAAGATGTGAAAGGGGTATTTCTTCTTCCTAATTACAAAATGAGATATTTGATGATGTGTTTCTTATATGGGAGAAACTAGTTATCCTGCTGTAGTTACAAAGTCTTTGTAATTTCACAGTATCACTGAGAAATCTGTGTAAACTCTGGTTTTTATGGATACAAACTTTTGGCATGGGAATAGAATCATAGAATCATTTAGGTTGGAAAGGGCCTTTGAAATCATTGAGTCCAACCTCAAACCTAACACTGGCAAGTCCACCACTAAACCATAGTTACAATGTGAATGACATGCTTCCTAACTTTAACTAAAAAACACCAGTAAAGGCTGTGAGACTAAATTGCTGCTCCCTAAATCTATTTTCTTAGTTGAATAAGGAATCAAAGTTCAATCATTCCTTTTTTAAGATCTGAAAAAATCAAATTAACAAAATTTTAAAACAAAAATTCTCTGTTTCTGTACATCTCTAAGGAAGATGTTATAACATGCTTGTACTCGCTTCCAGATTTATTATCAAGATAGTATCTTTTTCTTCCTTTCTCTATAGATTAAGCAACTATTTGAAACAGATTACCAAAGTACATATACTGTAATCTGTCTTGGTATGCAATTGTATGTCAAAGATTTCAAAGTGATTGAAGTATTGGGTGTATTAACTGAAGGGAAAAAAACACTGTAAATTTATGGAAGTAATGGCTACATACTTGATTCCCAAGAAAGGTAACTACAAATGCCAGTTTTTAAACTTGCAGCATCATAAGGTTCTGTTTTTTCATGTTTCAGGGAAAAATATTACCAGCTATTTTTCATCTCTAGTTAAGAACAGATTTTTTTTTAAAAGATCACTGTATATATCAGACCTCTTTGTTTCTAGTGTCTGCTATGTTTTAATGGATTACCACTACTTACATGTAAACCCTTTGGATGAGAAGCTGTTGGATCAGATCACATCTTAGTAACACACATTTTATATGGTATACAAATCACATATATTACATTTTTTTATGAAAGCAAAATCTCAGTTACAGTTTCAGCAGCTGAAGTATTAAATGCTTTTCTCTTTTGCTAAGAAAAAAATATAAAATAATCAATGCAGGCAGCTAAAAAGATTGTTTATACTGTATTTTGTTCTTCCCAGAAATATTCAGATCATTTCAAAGTTTATTCATTTTTATTTGTTCCAACTGTTTACTATTTACTGGACTGTAGATGTACTGGGTTTGGCTGGGATGGAGTTAACTTTCCTCATAGCAGCCCATGCAGTGCTGTGCTTTGCACACGTGGCTAGAAAGGGGTTGATAATGTACCAATGTTTTGGCTGTTGCTGAGCAGTGCTTGGACAGCATCAAGCCTGTCCCTCCAACCTCCTGCACAAAGGCTGGTAGTATGGGGGTAGGCAAGAGGTTTGGATGGGACACAACAGGACAACTGACCCAAACTGGTCAAAGGGATATTCCATACCATATGATGTTGTGCTCAGCAATAAAAGCTAAGAGAACGGGGCGGGGAAGGGGGATTTGTTGTTAAGGTGTTTGTAGTCTGAAGCAACTTCTATGTGTACTGAGGCACTGCTTCCCAGGAGGTGGTTGGACATCGCCTACTGGTGGGAAGTAGAGAATGCGTCTCCATTTATGGGTTGGGTTTTTTTGGTTTTTTTTTCGGGTTTTTTGCTTTGCTTCCGCATGCTGCCTTTGTTTTTTGATTAAACTTCCTTTATCTTGACCCATGAGGTTTCTCATCTTGTTTTCTCCCTCAGTCCTGCTGAGGTAGGGGAGTGAGAGAGCAGCTTGGTGGGCACCTGGCAGCCAGCCAAGGTTAACTTACCACCACAGAACCCTTTTAACAACAGACAAGCTCCATACAAACTTATCACAAATTATTAACTAGAACAGTATTTACAGGTACCGTTGTAAAATAAAATTTAGGAAGTGGTTGAGAAAAATAAATGGAATGAAATAAGGTGACAAATGCTGCAGATGCATTAACATACTTTAACATTTTGGTTCAAAGAAGTAATGTGGCTTTAAGGCAGATTCCCTCATCATTCCCCCTTGAATTGGTATTGCTTTAGTTCAGAGTGATTTTGTGCACACTTAATTCCTTCTGAAGGAAACTATGTGGGAAGCTCTGCTTCAGATAGTCACAATCCCTGCTCCAAGCCCTAAGGGAGTGGACAGGGCTGGACCAATTCCAGTTTTTGGGATGGTCTCATACCACATGTGGATTAAGGGCCATAGGAGCAGGCAAATCCTAGGCTCTTGTGTTTGTGCATGGGCCTCAGCACCTGCTGCTGTAGTCTGCTTACTGACTTCTGCTGTGCTGGCTTACTGGTGCAAATATGACCAAATACAAAAAGAGATGCAAATTGCTTCCATGTCAGTAGTGATCACAGTAGACAGTGATCTGTCTACCCACTATCTGAATGCATGTGATCTGCCAGAGGTGTTTCGAGGAGGCACCACAGTACAGAGGAGGAATTTTATAATTTGCATGGATGGTGTGGGAGAAGTTTGAAAAGTAAGGGTTTATACTAATTGCTATGTGTTTTATTCTTGGGTTTGTGTCACAGATCTCTTGGATTGAGTTTTTAATATATTTTTTACTCTTCATCACAAGCGAAGATATAATTATGGTATTATCGTTAAACACGTTGATACTTCACTTAGCACTGTTCATCCAATGGAGAATTATCTTTGTTTCAATGCAAACCTCTGGGGCTGGTTATTGTGATGGTAAAGCAGTACTGGCTACACAGTTTTCTCTCTTAGCGGATTTTTAAAAAGCAATATGTTTCTTCAGGTTTACCACCTGGGATACAGTTGGTTTTGTATGATTTTTTTTCCTACTTACTTTTCTGGTGAAATGCTCATTTCAATTCCTTAGAAAACCCACTGAAGTGTACAGCTAAAAACAAATAAAAAGAGACTTTTACGGATCTGTTTGTTTCCTCTAGCAAATTATGCTGATGTTTAATAATAACAAGGAAAAAATTTACTAGATTACAAACTAGCATGGATCAACACTCAGCACTCTGTACATTCCTCACCAAATTGTTTCCGGTTTCAAAAATATTCAATTCAGAATTCCTGACAAGAAGCTGAAGGTCAAAGACCAGATTTAAAAATGAATCTGTCATTTGCATGTGACTAGTGGCATAACTTTAAGACTACTAATATGCTTCAAATTTTTCATTTAAGTTTAATATTTTATCTCCTATTTTCTAACTTCTTGAATGGGTCTGTAAGTTGTAGTGATAAAATTTTCAAAGATTGTATAAAAATTTTGAATTACACATTTTATAGCAATGATAAAAACCAAAAACTATAGGTTTTGTTGATGTGTGTGTATAATCAGCTATTCTGTATTGTATTTTTTCTTAATTAGGACAAGATTTTGATTTCACTTAAGGGTACATATTTAGTGTTGACCTGTAGCTTTCATAAAACAGGTTTAACAGCATTAATATCTTAATATGATAGTTTACTAAGAGATATATTCTAACCATAAAATAATAGAAGGTCTAGTTGGAGGAGATCTCTTCAGTCATTCAGCCTCAACCTCAGTGATGAGACCAAAGTGATGAAACCTATAGTTTTTCATGGAAATGTAAAAAGTATTATCTATACTAGTTAGAACATTTCCTTCTTTTTATACTGAATTTCTCAATGTTGTCTTCTATTTAAAAGTCACTGGAGGCTATTCGTGGCAGACTGAAAATCTTGAAGTGCATATGGGAGATAAACACCTATTTGACAATCATCCGTGCAATTATAGATATTTACAAAATGCAATGTCTCCACTCACGTTTTTCATTAAACAGGAAATTACATATTTATAACAATAAGAGATTTTTTCAGTTCAGAAAAAAAATTATTTCATCTTTTCTTTCTTATGAAATTCATGAAACCAGTATTGTTTTTTTTTTTTCCCCTCTTCTTCATTTTTCTATGCATAGCTTTTGAAAGGTTAGAATGCTCAAATGAAAAAATAAGGGAAAAAATAAGAAAATTTTAACTTCTCAACTTTATTGCACCACCTCTCTCCCTTTTTTCCCAGCCATTTTGGGAAGCTTGCTTTTAAATGCCAGTTACCTTTTTTGTTTTGGCAGAGTAGCATAAGAGTACTTGCATGCCATCAGAACAAAAGTTCATCTAGCTCTGTATCCCATTTCTGACATTGACTAAAAATCGATATGTATGGAAGACTTACTAAAAGCACAGCAAAAAGACTTACTAAAGACTTACTAAGACTTACTAAAAGCAGAGCACTGTCATGGCTTCTTGGCAATTTATGGCTTAGAAAGTTCCAGAATAAGAGTGGTGTTTTTCAACTCTAATACTTCTTACTGAATATTTCTTCTGTGAATTTTTTCAATTATTTCTTGAACACATGTAAATATTTAACAGTCACTATGGCCTGCCATGAAAAATTATAAATTTAGCTGTACATTGGGTGAAGTATTTACATTGTTTGCTTTAAATCTACATCTGCAATTTCATGATATTGGAATAGAAAATGAATTCAGTTCCCTCTTCCTTCAATCCATCCACTGCAGGATCCTATATGTCAATTCAGTTTGTTTTTTTCTGCTCCAACTGAAGTACCATATACCAGCAATTCCTTACCATCAATTGCTTATTATTATTTCTCTGACTTTCCAGTTCCAAACTTATATAATAGGAGTGTGTGTGGGGTGGACACAATAGTAAACAGAAACACACTGTTAAACATGTTAATGTATGACTGGAATAATTATATTTTCTGTTATGCTTAATATTCTTTTCCTAATAACTTTTAATCGGTTTACATTTTTACTGCTATTGCACAATATTTTTTAAAAAAATAAAAAGCTGGTCTTTTTAAATAATGGTACCTTTAATAAGATCTCAGTGATAATAGTAAACTCAGAGCTGCACCTCTATCAGTAGAATCAGAACTGTGATTTGATTTTCATTACTTTATATTTTTTCTCTTTTCATCAGTAAGTATTGAAGGCCCTTACCAGTTTTAATCCCCTACTGTCTTTGTCTCTGTTTGCATTTACCTAGCTTCCTAAATAATTTTGATTTTTTTTTTTTTCTGTGGCAAAAGCCAAGCATGGTTCCCTTTGGGTGTCTACTGGTATGATCTTCCTACAACACAGAAACTGGTCATTTATTCCTCTCTTCTTGTCCCTTCTCCTTTTTTTTTTCCTAATTTAATAACTAGGTATTCCAGCATGTGAGGGCATTTTCTTTTTCAAAGAAGTCAGCTAAGTTTCTATAAAAATCATTGTGGAGGGCCTTTGTTAAATGCCTTTTGAAGGCCCGCCTAGACCTCTGACCCAGCAGAGTCAATTTATTGACTCATTCAGAAAACTGAAATAGATTTGTAAGACCTAAGTTTTCTTGCACAAAAATTATTTNATATAGAGGAAATTCAAGTAGCTGTTCTTTCCTTCATTTTTCATATTGATTGTGTAATGGTCAACAGACCATCAGGTTTCTTGCTGTGATTTGTTAGAAAAAGGATTAATAATAGTTCTTATAACTTCTGCAAGTTGTTCCTCATATCCTACTTGGCCTGCTTTATTATATCTTTTCAAAAAGACTGCCAGATTTTAAGATCTTTTCTGTTTCTCCCCTTCGTAAACAGCTAGTTGTAATATATCATGTGATGCAATATTTTATATAGTTCCCTTTATGAAAGAAATACAGTAGACTCCACCCCAGAATATACGTATGAGAAATTGATTTAACTTTTTTCTGCCCTACTCTCAGACTTGAATGTGTTTTCAGACTATTCCCCACAATCTGTGATAAAAATAAAATTCAGATCTTTTTTAATTCTTTAATGATAAAATGAGAGGAAATGGCCCCAAGTTGTGCCAGGGGAGGTTT
>VYZW01020564.1:26622-37731 GCA_013401315.1 Balaeniceps rex | reverse complement strand
CTTTGTATTTAAAAAGCTGACTGAGAAAACAAGGCAGAAACTAACACTTCTGTGTGTCCATAAGTTAACTGAAGAGGCAAATGACATAAGCAGTGACATGGCTATTAAAACTGCTGGTTATTTCTGTGTGTCAGACACTAAGAACTAGGTTGGAAGCCTCTCTATTAATCAGGTCTGTTGCTATTTATAATAATTATGTACCTTTGTCGCAACTGCTAGCACACATGCAATGCCAAGATCTCCAGCTCCAACAACAGTAATTTTGTTAAAACATACTTTGTTTTTGCCTCCACCAATTTTACTCTTTGATTTCATGTCCGTCTCTCCTACAATTAAAAGAAAACCACAAACTTAAGTGCTGGTCCACACTGTATCAATACAAGTATTGCTGCTTCGTAAGGGATCACGGTTGTGCCAGAGTTAAACCAAGTTACACAAACTTCTTCAAAATAGCGGTCAAACCTGACCACAGAAAATTCATCACAACTTGCAAGGTACAAAACACAAATATTCCTCTCTGGNATTATGTACCTTTGTCGCAACTGCTAGCACACATGCAATGCCAAGATCTCCAGCTCCAACAACAGTAATTTTGTTAAAACATACTTTGTTTTTGCCTCCACCAATTTTACTCTTTGATTTCATGTCCGTCTCTCCTACAATTAAAAGAAAACCACAAACTTAAGTGCTGGTCCACACTGTATCAATACAAGTATTGCTGCTTCGTAAGGGATCACGGTTGTGCCAGAGTTAAACCAAGTTACACAAACTTCTTCAAAATAGCGGTCAAACCTGACCACAGAAAATTCATCACAACTTGCAAGGTACAAAACACAAATATTCCTCTCTGGATAGGCATGTTTTTTCACTAAGTAGATATCAATATCTACTATCTATCTATCAATATTCAATATCAAGAAGCTAGACACTAAGACCATACAAACAATACTCCCTTTGGTACTGTTACAGGTGTGAATATATACCATGGTCATAAAATTTGTAAACTATTTTGTATTTTCAAAAAGACATGCAAAATGGAATTTGATTAAAATACAACGATCTGAGGTTGTTTAGCCAACTGGTAACACAATTCTCATTCTGAGTATAATGCAGAGATTTGTAACAGAAACCTTAAGATTGATTGACTAGAAATGTGTATTGTGTGCACACATATGTGTGCTCACAAGCATGTATGTGTATGCAATTCCAGAAGAAACAGCAGAAAAGGGTTAAAGGGAAAGGTTTCCACTACTTGCCCCAGATCACCGTCTGTGATTTCACTAAAAGAAGGAAGAAGAAAAGACTGACCCGAAGAAAATGTGTCAGTATGAAGAGCAACAGGACTGGAGCCATAAAATACCCAGATAAGGAAAACACGAGAACCATGAAATTCAGGAATTTTGCCGAAGACTTACAATGGGTGAGATAAAGTAATGAGGCAAAAATGCCAAATAGCATCCACTCCCAAAGGGTGTAAAAGACAAGTCCGAAATCAGCTTGTCACCACTGAACAAGAAGAACACAAGAGACGTGATACAGGCTCAACAGCCAGTACTCCTTGTCCTCAGTGTTGCACACCAGTGATTGTGGTCAGACGGTCTCAGGGCTTGCGACTGTGGATGTGAGAGTGTGAGTGAATGAGATCTGAGAGAATGAATAACTGTGACTGGGTAAAATCAACTTGTTTACAATAAAAATCACATTTCCCTTCCACAAGATCTCACATAGAGTTTTGCTGCAGTAATTTCCAACAAATGAGTAGTACCAAGTGTACAGCATTTTTCAGTAGGCTTAAATGCAAACATGCAAAATGAGCTGCTTATTCAAATAAGAAGAATCTGAGATCTTGGTTCAAAAAGAGGCACTTTGGATTATACAGAGAAAATACCAAACACTGTGGACACGCAAACACCAAAAATTCAGGTATTAAAATTGTGTAGGCATCTTTGTGATATCAAGTAATAACAATAAAACAGATATTGTGTAGGAACATTACAAACAAATAAATTAAAACATCCACACCTTCAGTAATCTTTGCAATGTAGGAGAGAAGTTCCGATTGCCTGGCTGCATCAGAAGATGACAGTGAATACAAAGGGAGCTCTTCCTCAAATTTTGCAATCATTTCCTTGATTAATCCAATGACAGTTGATTTAGGCTGAAATATAGCAATACAGAAGACAAAATTTTGAGTTGACTAGCTATTTCATATAGTGGTATCAGCTGTAAACCGCAGTATTTCACAAAGAACCGTAGCTATACAAAATTTAATCAAACATCGACACCCTTAACACTTATATAAACACTTAAGGTAAAGAAAAGCCTGGGAATTTCTGTATCAATAATGACAAATATATCCCATCCATTTCAGAAAACTAGCATTCGTTAAATCATTTTTACTGGCCTGGCAGTCATATTTAAGTAAGTTATTTAATACAGTGCATAAAATCATTTAGCAACAGCATTGGCTTTTGAATCTCTACGCTAATGTTCCAGAGTTCTGCTGAAAGAGACATAGCCAAAAGGTAGGAACTTCCATTGAACTTTCTTGAGGGATACTCAATTGGTCTAGTATTACTATTCATTATTCACAGCAACAAAGAAAAAGTATCAAAGGGCCCACACGAGGCTTACACTGCCTTATAACAAAGTCAGTCCCTTTTTTCTTCAGCTTAAAATAATTTTCCTTACAATCACTTGTAACTTCCTTTATAATCGCTTCAGACAGTCTGAAAGCTGTAATTTCAAGAGATGTAACATTCTGCTTCTCTTTTCATAATCCTTCCATATTTAAGATTAACAAAAAATGCAGAAAACAAAAAGCCCCGAATCCCTACCCACTCCTCTCCATTGATCTCCATATGATACCATGCTTTATTCCCAAATACTTTCCTCCCCTGTCAGCGACTCCACCTCTTACATGGCTCCAGTTTTGCAGGTAGGGCAAATAAATCCTGCCATGAGCATCAACGTGCTTTCCCACTGAAATGCCCATGTTCACAGTCGGCTTCAAGAAGCAAATGGGGGGAGCAAAGGGATGAGAATCCAGAATCCACAGGTGAATAGGTATGTTATAGGAATTACCTGTTCAACACAAAACAAAAGCCATTGCTAACTTCTGCGTCGAGGAGGCACTAAAAACCAGGCATGCGTGCATGTGATTCACACTTCATAACAACAAAGAAAAAAAAGCCCGACGGATCACTTTCTAGATTTGCACTGGAAAGTATTTATGTTACTTAGGCTAGTTAATAAAAGCAGACTTGTCTGGATCAACTTGAAGTGCTACCAGTTGCGTCTTTCTTAATATAAAGCTTTGTTGTTGTTTTGTTTCCCAGGGTATTCTATCAGTCAGCGTGTCCCCTTTTCCAGGCAAAGAAATATCTTACAACTACCCATTTCAGACTTGTTTTAGGACTCAACAACTGATGCAGAGAGGCATCTATTAAGAGCTTTACCTCAGACTTCAAAGGCTTTAAGTTAAAAATAAAAAATTACCTACTAGTTATTTTTGGACACTGCCTATACAAGCATAGGGCTTGTAGAGTTCATGCAACCTCTGTTAGAACCAAATAGTTTGCCTACACAGTCTCAAACTACATGATTTTTTTAATAGTTAAATGACTTATCTAATACCACCTTACTTCAGCATCTATGAGTGCATAAAGGCACTTGTATATGCAGTAGAAGTGGCTTCTGCAAATTCATGCAAAATCCTTTATAGCCACCTTTAAAGAAGCTGCACAGTATATTGTTAACAGGCAGTACCCAACGCACTCTACAATTAGATTCATAACTGGTAAGGAAATCATATTTGACCTATCTTACCATATCTCACTGGAACAGTACCACTAAAATTCACGAGGTCCTTCTGGGATCCATCCTTGAAGGCTGAAATTAAAAATGTGATTTTAAAAAATAATAATAACACATCCTTTCGAATCTGGCGTGGCAATCCCATCCACAACTACCAATATACAATGCTAATTTTTCTTTAGAAATCAAATACACTGCTCCTGAAAGAACCAAGGCTAAAATGTCACTAAGGTCCATCTCCCCCTTTGAGATAATTCCTGAACGGAATCTTAATGAAAATTGCATTGGTACAACTAAGCACATCATTAGTCTGAAAATCCCTTGTCCTGGGTAGTTCTGGTGTTGTAGGAACTTTCAGTCAGGCTGAGGGATTCTGGAAGTTACACTTGATAAGCTAAAGACATCAAAATGCTTTCAGTACAGTCATGGTATATGGGACAAATGCTGTTACATATAAAGAATTTAAAAGAACACCACTCTTCTATAATTACTGACAAGTTAAAATAAGATGAAATTTAGTGAACGAGTCGCTTAGGTTTTTATATGTATGCATCCTTGGAAGAGCTTTCAAAAATAGTCGCATGGCATGAGAAATTTTACTGCAAGTCAAAATAAAGATAGGAACACAACTGAAAGATATTCACAGTATTTAGATTCTATTATACACAGTCCAAATCTATGGCAAGTAAGAATCACAATTAGTTCAAAGTAACTATATCACTTCTTACTGTAGGTGTTCATGGAGAATGTGAAATTTGGGTAGGTCTTGTTAACATTCTTTAGTTCTTCTATGGTCAGGTCTCTGAACTTATACTGGCAAGGGGAGAGAAAAAAAAAAAATCAGAAAAAAATGTTTCATTTCAAAGGCTTCTTCTTTCATTACCAGAGATAGGGAAAAGGAACAAAGAGAAAGTAGAAACACAAGAAGGGGAAGATAATCATTACTCGTAGTATTACAAATAGTTTTGGTGTGAAATAAATTATCAAAAAATTTGATACAAAAAAAAGCTTTAAACGTAGCGCAGGTCTGCTGTTGCTAAACTAGAACTCAAATTCTGAATATCACTCCTTACATACCATTCCTTCCCCTTTAAAGCTGCGTGAACAGAGGCTTAATAAAATTTAGTCTCCTCTGCACACAATAGTTAAAGACAATATAAAAATAATAAACCTCTTAGAAAAAAGAAGTCATCTTATTACTGACTCAGTTACTACTAAAAACTCAGATCCACCTGCACATATTTTAGAAGAGTTTCATAAGATGTCGATTTCCACACATATTAAATGTGTAAGTAATTAGCCTTTGCGAAGAAAGGACAAATCACTGCTACTTCATTTAGACTGTTCCCAGCAAGTCCGGTACCTGAACTTCCAAGAGATTTGCATCCTCCCACATCTTAAAGTTATGAAGAATATTTTCCATTTCCTAGATTAAAGCACCTGCTTCTCATTTTAGGAAGTCTAGAGTTGTCCTGGAACCCTCGCCTAAGCAAACACAACTGCAGCATGACAATTGGCTTAAAGAGGTGCTCACTTCACTGGAATACTCGTCATGAAGTAGTAGCTAAAATCTACAACCTCTTCAGTAAGGCACCCACCAGAAAGATCAGCAATACTACAGCTACGTGGATGGTACAACTATTTTCCACTTCGCACAAGAAAATACAAAGCTGCTGAAAAGAAACACCTTTCAGTCAGCTTCTCCACATTCGATATTACAGGACACTGCAAAGCCAAGCAGTAAAAAAAAAAAATAACTAAAGGTGCTCAAATTAAGAATGTCTACACAACTTAAATTTAACACATTTTCAGAAGCGTTGATACATTTGGTTGTGAAATCAAAGCCATCTTTCCCCAGCTGACCCCCCTCTTATTCATAACGCAAAATGAGGCATTCCTATTAAATATTTTGTTCTTTTCTAAAGATCAGAAGATTTATGAGGCGAGTCACATACGGACCTTTATCATTTTGCACCTAAAATTATTTGGCATACCCAAAACTTAAATACACATAGCTCAGTTTCTCATATGGAAATTAAAACGTCTTTACCTCACAGGGATGCTACAGAAATAAATCAGTGTTTCTAACGCGTGGAGATACTAATGCAGGGATTATCACAAAAAAATCCCCAAGGAAATTAGTAACTCGTCATGCAGAGTAAGGTTTCAATTGCATGCCGCATATCACAGGTGTTCCTGCGTCCTGAAGCACAGGAATAAAATTCTGTGTGGCGCAACTTTAAACTCAACTGCAGTAAGGCAAGGTAAATCCTGCACTTCGAACAGGACGGACGTCTTTCCCAAGCGATGATCACGAAATTAAAGGCGGCACGGCGCTGCCTGCCGGGCACGGCAGGGTGGCCGAACCCCACGACTCCCAGCGCTCTGCCCTTCCCCTCCCAGCACCTCATTTGGTGACTCGGGGGAACTTCTGCCGACCGGGGGCCGCCGGGCACTGCATCGCTCACGCCGCAAGCCCGCAACCGCACTCTCCGTCCCCTCCACGCCGTTTAAAAAGTTGCCATTTCCCACAACCCTTCTCCCGCCGGCGCCTCAGCCTCTCCCAGCCGCCTCCCCGCGCACCTTGCCCAGCTGCTTCCGCAGCGCCTCCTCCGACAGCTCCATGATGGCGGCGAGGCGGGGCCGCCTCCCAACAGCCCTTGCGCGCCTGCCGTCCCTCTGGGAGGCGGCCTTGGCGTCGCCAGACCGCCCCGTCATTCTTCAGGGGAACCGTAAAAAAAAAGAAAGTCCTCTTTTAAATTTTCTTTCTAATGGATCTGCGAGCGGCAGGTCAAATAAACGCCTCGGTATGTTACTGCGACAGGTGAATGCAAAGAGCTCTCGGCTGGCTGCCATTTCCACCCGTCGCGGTATACACCAACCTGCCGGCCAGGCTGCAGCCTCTAAAAAAGGCTGAAACCTGTGGAAAAAAAACCTCACAGCTATCCGGGAGCCCGTTCAGACCCGCGCTTCCAGACGACAGGCAAGGGTATGCCACACGTGGCACTCGCAACCGGAGAACAGAGGTCCTGCGGGCTCCCCATGCACTGCTCCTGGGGCACCCACTTGGCAGGTGCGTGTCCTAGAGTATGGCTGCTGTTTCCTGCGCTGGAAAAATGAAATCTGCAGAAAACCATGACAGAGCCCATGTGGGAGATGAACAAATGCTCCTCCAGCAGATCGTTTCTAACGCGTCACAGCGCCAGACGGTTGTCAGCTACTGTCCTCCTTTCCTTTCTATTTCTTCTCTCGCTACATTCAAAATTCATGTTAGCTTAATCTGGCTGTGTGCAATAACAGAGAAGTAATCTCAGGTATAAGACCATACATAGATATTATAGGGATTTGGGAATTTCTTCCGTGTTGCATGTATCACAACTGATTTGCAACTTTATGGGAGTTACAAGGATGTAAATAAAAATCTGAATGAACTTCTTTCCCTACATTAATCTACCTCTTGTTTTTTAAACCTCCCTACCACACACTAAAGATACCAGAAAACTTTTGGAAAGTGGGCCGTGCAAGTCTGATGGCCAATTCAGTGGAAAACACTGTGGGTTCAGCTAGGTAAATGGAGACAAGTACCAGTCCTATCCCATAACCTACCAGAAAACTGCCAGGTCAGAACAGAACAGACCAAACATGATAGTAGCACATTTCTACAAGGAGTAAGATCTCCTTAAGAAAGCTTATACAATTTTTTCCTCCCTCGCTGATATGAGGCCTGAGGCAGACAGTAACCAAGAGCACGGGTTGTTGTTGCTACAGCCATAGCAGAAAATAATTAGGTTTAGAACAACCTTATGTAGTGTTTACTGATGCCATTCTGTTTCTGTGCTGAAATCGTTGTGTGTGATGTAATGAATGACCTTACAATTTCAGTGTTCAGTTTGGAGCCTCAAAGGAAAGCCACAAAACTGTACCAATCAAGATCAGTCCATCAAGAATTGGCATTGCAGATTCCAGCACGTGCTACACACCATTTGCCCAGCAAACACAGTACCTCTTCGGTAATGAAGTCCTGCAAACAATTGTACAATGGTCATTACCTTTTGGACATTGTTTGTTTTGTGAATAATACTGAAGGAGAACTAATATGAGGCAAGTTCAAAATAAATCTGCATCCCTGCAAAGGCATTAGCTGTTTTATGCAAAAGGTGGTCATAATACCACTAGCAGAACTCCTAGAAGAACACTTCTAGATTTTAAGCTGTTTCTGCACACTCCACTAACAAGGCAGAACCTGAGATAACGCTTTTTTCGAGCAGCAGCACAGGCCCTCTGCCGGAATAAGTTGCTGTAGTTCAGCAGACTCACAATAACTTACACACACTGACAATCTGCTTCCTGGCCCTTTGAGCTTTCTCAGTGAATCAGCATCTAGTTATTTTTAAATATCA
This sequence comes from Balaeniceps rex, assembly GCA_013401315.1. Taxonomy (NCBI): domain Eukaryota; kingdom Metazoa; phylum Chordata; class Aves; order Pelecaniformes; family Balaenicipitidae; genus Balaeniceps; species Balaeniceps rex. The sequence continues at coordinate 29,515 of VYZW01020564.1, read as the reverse complement.
CTTATTAAGATGTGATGTTCTCCGTATCAGAGGCTGATGTATAATGTAGAGCAGATACATTAGTTTCCAGCTGTCCGCATTCAATGTAACTAAGTTTCAGGAAGGAGATATTAACAGACAACTCAGCTTAAAGAAGAGAGACAGACTTTATCTTTTTCTGTGATAGGGTGCTAGGACCATTACATATCAGTCTTTCTTGCACTTGAGAATCCCAGGTAGGTGGATTCACAACAGCATCTTGTATCCAGGGTTGTGAAAGCCCATCCAGAAGCAGAAACCACAGCTTGGCATCTAGGAGGACAGTGTCCCTCGGCTGCAGCAGCTGTGGGAGTGGTGGAAATAGTCAGGCTGGCACTCAGCCCCTAGCAAATGACAGCTGGGGCTTTGTGAAGCCCAGGGCGAGGGGGAAAGGGGTATGGGACCTTTTGAATGGGTGAGACATAGGGTAGGATGCCAAACTCACCACAGACCGGCTCTCTGTGAACAGGAGATATGGCAAGGACTGCCTTTCCTCCTTCCTGGTGGACTCACTTTGCTTGGCCCTACCCTTCCTCGGGGCCCATATTTGAGCAGAAGCTGCTAACCTCCAGGAGAGTGTTTGCAGGGCAGGATGCATGAAACAGCAGCAGCGACCTGGCACATTGCCTCCAAGCCCCCGTCCCTACTCTGCACTGTACATGCAAGGCTGGCAGCGTCCTAGGTGCTGTGTCCCTAACCCCACTGGCCCAGAGAAGCCCCTGCCCTGAAGAGGGGAGGGAGGGAGTTTTTCTCAGGGACCATCACCAGTATAACCTTGTCCACTGTGTTTTGTAGGGTGGTAAGCGCTGTGGCTGTGGTAGACACCCTCTGTAAACAGGTGGAAGTATTCTGGGCAACCTGGTTTTTGTGGTAGGAGGAACAGGAAGTTAAGGCTTTACTGGCACCCTGAGAGCTCTGGTCTGGGACACATACAATGGCAGCTGCCTTCACCCCAGCCTCCTACAGACTCTGTGGCTACATGCTTTTTTGGAGGGTGGAAACATAGCAAACCCTATGATGAGCTGTTACAGAATGATCTGCATGAACATTTATCTAAACCCTTTTAAGAGACAATTTGAAAATAATTTTGTTTCACAAAGGTCCTAGCACAGACTAATGTTTGAGAATACAGCACTCCTTTTAAATTTTTAATCTCAAGCATTTAAATTTTTAATTTCTCCTAGTTGTTTTTACTGTGAAATAGGGAAAGTCTGATAGATATTTACAGTTATCAGTAGGTTAGGTGTTTGGAAACACTTTTAAAAGTCTCTATGTGCATACGTGACCAAAATAATCATAGAAACCAGAACAGTAACAACATACCCTTGGTAGTGACACACCACTATTGATAACAGTGGTAATGCCGTTTATGTGCAAGACTTAGAGGTCACCCTTGAATAAGCCTGCACCCAAACTGCAGATCCATATTTCTTTGTACTCACTGTTCAAACTCTCCTTTAAATTCAGAGCTGTGTCTGTGCCCTCTGACTCAAAATCTGCTCTAAAAGTCATTTGCAAGAAATAACTCTGTATTAAATTAACAGATCCTAATGCCAGCTAATGTCTAGGTAATGAAATATCTTGCTAGCAGGCTAACACATTCTGCCCACACAGAACACAGCCTTGCTACCCCACTTACCACTCTGTATCAGTTCTCTAGTAGTTCCTCTCCCCCCATCACTTGATCTCTACCTTTCCTTACTAAAGTTCCCTTCTATATTCCAGTTTCTGAAGCTAGCTCTCGACTTCCCTAACCCAGCACTTCCCAAGCATTAAGCAAGAAGGAAGCCAGCAGTACAACTGTAATTTCTGAAGATATTTTCTGCCGGTTATTTACTTCATCTGTGTATGTTGACACACTTGCCTCAATCAGCTAAAGTAGTCCAAGGCAGGCCAGAAGCACTCAGGGTAGTGCTGAAGTTGAACACGGCCAGATGGAGAGATACCGATAGCTCCACAAGCAACGAGGGTGTTCTGTTAAATGCAGTCTTGAAGATAAACACACCTTGCCTTACACCATCCGTGACAGTAATGATATGTCCTTTACTAGACATACTAAATTTTAATCTGCTACAAAAAGGTTCATTCTTTTATTCTATTTGTCTATTGGCCAGAGTTTTGACTAACATCTCTTTGATTTGGTGTCAATTCTAAGTTTCTATGAGTTCTAGAGGCAAAAATATGAAACTTAGCTTTCAGGATCAGGTCATATATTATCAAACACTGCCTCTGCTCTAGAAAAGCTTTCAAATGCATGTCAGTTTTCGACACAAATAATCTGGTAAAGCCAGTGTGACTGGTAACGCTGTGCTCTTCCAAATGAGGCCACAGCATTTTGTGTATATTCTTACCAAACAAGCTACAGAAAATTCCCCAAACTAACATTCATCGAGCAATACATCCAATTCTTATCACAAGTCCTTTCTCCATAAAAGCTATATTTTTGAATACATAGGGTGAGCATTTTGCCAGCAGTACAGGTCCTCTTGCTGACTGAGATGTTTTCTTTGAGACTTGGTAGAAAAGTTAAGATGGTTAATTATACAGAAAATAGGCTGCAGTTTCTCAGATGCTAAGGGAGTGGGCAAAATAAAATTACAGTCTCAGGGAAGATGGTGCTAGTTCTACAGCATAGAATCATAGAATGCTTTGGGTTGGAAGGGACCTTTAGAGGTCATCTAGTCCAACCCCCCTGCAGTGAGCAGGGACATCTTTAACCAGATCAGGTTGCTCAGAGCCCCGTCCAACCTGACCTTGAATGTTTCCAGGGATGGGGCCTCCACTACCGCTCTGGGCAACCTGTTCCAGTGCTTCACCACCCTCATTGTAAAAAATTTCTTCCTTATATCTAGCCTAAATCTACCCTCCTTTAGTT
>VYZW01020564.1:10662-26606 GCA_013401315.1 Balaeniceps rex | reverse complement strand
CTCCAACAGGTCCATGTCCTTCTTGTGCTGAGGGCTCCAGAGCTGGACGCAGTACTCCAGGTGAGGTCTCACCAGAGCAGAGCAGAGTGGCAGAATCACCTCCCTTGACCTGCTGGCCACGCTTCTTTTGATGCAGCCCAGCATACGGTTGGCCTTCTGGGCTGCAAGCACACACTGCTGGCTCATGTGCAGCTTTTCGTCCACCAGTACCCCCAAGTCCTTCTCCGCAGGACTGCTCTCAGTCCCTTCAGCCTGTCTTGATACTAGGGATTGCCCCAACCCAGGTGCAGGACCTTGCACTTGGCCTTGTTGAACCTCATGAAGTTCACACAGGCCCACCTCTCCAGCCTGTCCAGGTCCCTTTGGTTGACATCCCATCCTTCTGGTGCGTCAACTGCACCACTCAGCTTGGTGTCATCTGCAAACTTGCTGAGGATGCAGGTGGCTTTTGAATTTTATTCGGCTCCACACAAGAGGAGAACAGCATCGTTTTTACTATCTTAAACTTTAAATACTAGTCTCATTCTTCTGCTTACCCGTGGGCATCCTGTATCTCTAGGTATGCTAGCTTAGAGCAAAGCCAAGGGAAAGGGTTCTCAATCATGTGAAACTACAATTCAGGAAGTGTTTCAAAGAATTTTCTCCAGTGGAGAAAATCATGCACTACTACAAGTTGTCCAAATTAAGTTAGGAGTAATGGAATGGAAATTACAAGTTGAACTTATAAATATTAAATGCTATGGGCAAAATTTGCACTTCTGAAATATGCTCAAGTGATTGTCCCAGATACTGAAGTTTGGGGAATAAACAAAGACCAACCGCAACACAAGTGGCAGGAGCAAGTTTCCTCACAAAATCCAAACTGGCTTCAGCTCTGGAAATATCACAAGTAAAAGCATTATTTATCTTAGTGTTTACCTTTGTTCTGAACAACTGGTAAGTCACCTGTGTGTGTGAACTACACTGTGACCATTTTATACGTCATAACTATCAGTTTAAAAGCACCATCCAACCAAGGCTGGATTTAAACCAGTAGTTTTGAGGTACATCAGACCTCATTGCCAGCTGCATACAGCAGCAAACAGTCTTCCACAAAATAGTTAATTTTTCCTGCAAGTTTCAGCATCTCTCACACTGCTCATAAACAGGGCTCCCCATAGCCCTGGGCCACATCACACACTATACACTGCCGTCACCGCGTTCCCTTTGCACACACAGCTAGCAAACAGAAGCCAGGTTAATAGGGGGTTTGCTGGTTCACTCATTTTGGCTGGGGGAAGAGGGCTGTTAACGACAGTGTGTCACTCTGCATGAACTCTTAAGATTCACCTTATGTGACCGAGCTGCCTGTCTACGTGTCATTTATGGTCACATTTGACACCGCTGTAGCTGTCTCAAAACCAGACTTCCTGCACATTCTGTAGAAATCAAGAACCAGATAAAGTAGATTGACTTACATTAGTGCCCCTCCTGTGCAAAAATAATGATAAGCAGAGTCCTTTATCAATTGCAGAGCAGCAGGTCAGTAGACAGGTGTAGTGCTAACACATTCACCACTTCTTTGCCTGGACAAAATCTCATGACATACTGAACGTGTTGAGGGTCCACGAAGTATTTATGCAAGGCAAGAGTTGGAAGAAGCTGGCAGGGAGAATTATTGTGAGTTGAGGACAGACCCATAACAAACATCATATATCCTTAGTTGTATCATTCAAGGAAGCTAGTTACCTGTCATGAAGAAGTCCACAAAAGAGGTTAAATACATTGAGAAGTACATGTACAGCGCTCAAAAACATCCTTTTACACTCAGTGTGTGCATAAGTATGCTCTCATTCCGAGTGCGCTATAAAACCTGGAACACTACACTCAAGTGTTTTTCAAGTCAGAATCAAGCCCATTCCTTTAACAAGAAAAAAAACGACCAAAGCTCTTGATTCTCTTTAAATTATCAGTTGCCATCAACTTTCACACACACAGTATGATAGGAGATGGCATCAGATACTTGCCTTCCCTCACCCGAGTAATGTTGAGAAACTGGGCAGAAGTTGCATCCAGCATACAAAAAAACTCCAAACTTACGAATATGCCAGTGCAAGGAAAAGCATATAGGTAAAAACCAAGACTCCCATGAAGAACTGAACAGAGAAAAATGCCCAAAGCAAATTAAGCACCAGGTGGTTTGGGAAGACAAAATCATTCATCAGCTGTGGACAGAGAAGTTAGGACTAAACTGGTGACACATTTCATTACTTCAGGAACCTCTTCTGTCTTTAATTTCATCCCACAAAGTATGTTAAGCATGATGTGTCAAAGGCTTTTTGGATCCCTAGGCTCATGGAAAAATAAATAAGTGTTTCCATATGCATTTCAAGTAGTAAGAAAAGACTATCTATGGGATGACTAAACTGCAGTTCTGTCTGGTGGAACTAAAGTGTTATTTCAAGTAAATTACAACTAAAAACTGCCCTCAAATGAGGGAAACCTGTAATTATTTTTTTTTTTCCAAATCCAAGTAAAATAATTTTACTGCTTCCAGAGAAGTACAGCTTTACTGGCTGGATTAAGATAACAACTCAACATAGAATCACCTTCCACCTGAACAGAATATATTTGCTTTGAAATAATGACTGATAATGACCGATTACAGCTATTAAGATACATTAAAAATCTCAAGGGAATTCCATACAATGTAATTCCAAACAAGGTAAGATTTCATACCTTTAAAACAAGGTACTCATAGGACACTGATTAAATGCTAATTTGCAATATGATTTAAAATTTATTTTTTTTTAAGCACAAGAGCATGCAAGTGTTGCTGTTTCAAAGGAAAGGTAGATGGGCTCACTTTGATGTGTATTCAGTTATCTATTTGGAAGTGGGTTGCAGCACTAGCTGATCAGAACAGTCACCAGTATTTACCTCCACCTGTCAAAGCAGTAAATCATTCCATAGGAGAGAACAATCGAGGAGGTTCAGATTCTTTACATGGGAATAAGAGAATCTGAGAAAGATGCTGCCTATGAAATTGTAGGATGAGACACCACACTCCAAATGGAAGAGATTAAAGGCAACTGACACACTTGTGTATATTAACATTCTAAAATACATTCTAAAATGTACCTCCAAATATATATTATGTCACAAGCCTAAACTGCAGGAGACATCAATGATTTTCAGATCTTTTCAGAATGCTTAAGTGACTCCATTAATTTTTCATATATTCTTGCTGGCTGCATGAGAACAAGGGAACAATTCTTGGAGAATGTGCAGCCTAACGCTGTTGTACGTGACAGCTCAGAGGAAACCAGCAGAAAAGAATTCTGAAAAATCTTCCATAAAGTAAACCATAAAGAAATAGCAGTAAAATGTTTAATGCCTGTAATTTATTGTATACATACTCTGCAAAACTTATATGCATTTGGTGTGTGCAAAAGTATACACTTTTTTGACAGCACCAGAAAACAGTTAAGCTATGTACGGGTTTTTAACCTGATTTGTCACATTGGGTAAGAAGACATTGTGCACAAATGATATCCCCAAAGAAAAAAAAAAAATTGGCTAAAACTATAAGCACCCTTATTTACATACTAACACTTTAATATTGCATCACACCCACTCACCAAAATAAATAGAAGTACATTCATCACAATTTAAACACCAGTCTCTCCATATATTTATTTTCTTTCTGACATGTTTTGGTCTCCAGAAATATGCTATATCTAGAAATATGCATCAGCTACTAGATTATGTTACAAAATGCAAAAAAAATAGAAAATTAGTTTTCCTGGACAATATTTTGGGCTTTACACAAAAATAAATCCAAATTTCCATAGAGATATCATATACTTCTTGAAAGATTTTTATTTTAAAGCACAGCACAGAGTTGCACACTAAGGCTTCCTGTGATATGCAAAACCCTGGCCTCCAAAAGATATCGCTGTAAAGTAAAATACAGCGCAAGTGTAAATACAAGACATTTTCAAAAATTAGTCATCAATAGAAAGTGCCCTTCATTTGATTTAGCATTAGCAGTAAAGAAGTAACTACTGTAATTGTGCAAAGCCAGAACTGGAAGGGTTTTATGAAAAGTATGTTATTTCACACTATCAAGTTTAAGGATATAGAATCTGAGATAGCAGAAACTGACCAACCTTTTTATACTCCTACATTCATTATTTTTTTGACACAATTTAGTAGAAAAGGCACATTGTCAAACAGTGATTTAAAAATCTAAAAACCAAACCAGAATTTCATTAAATACAATTAAATCCTTAGCTTAACATCAGATCCTCATAAACCAATATAAGCATTCTTCCAGTTTTTCTTGACCTCAAATTCAGATGCACTTTGGACAAGTACTGAAATACTCTCGTTAGATTAATACTATTAATCTGGTAACAGTAAACGTGTTTTTGGATACAAGGTCAGGAATTAAAAACCCAAAAATTTAGTTCCTTCCTAGCCAATTTACAAATATGCAGCAAATGCAAACACATTAAAACCCAAACATTTGTACAAAATTTGAAAACCATTAGCATCCCATGCCAATTATGAGAAAGTACTTCTTGACTGTAAAATTACAAATGTGTCCTTGAATAATTTTTCATATGAAAGAGAAAAAATTTAAGCAATGATCACTGTGTGAAGAAACAGTTATACAGTGTCTTAGGGAGGCTAGCAGAGTACATTCCAGTCACCATCTAGAAGACAAATGACAAAGTGCTTTACAGGTAAAGAAATTTAACTGATCTTGCATGGTTAAATAATCAGAGTGGTTTTATTTAACCTATATTTATCATTTCAGATTTAATTCCCAACTGAACCAATTTTGAATGAATATATTTTTTTTGCTTCATAAGAGACTTTTTTTTTCCCCCAACCAGGCAGGAAGTTGCTCACAGCTGATATAGCTGTCTGGATTGACAGACCTAGAGCCTTTCTCCAGGTAAAAAGAATTAAAAAGTAAAAAACCCAGTAACTTGATCCTGGTCCCAGTGTTCATTGTCTTGAATGGATAATGCTAGGAACTACAACAGAAAATTTTAGATGGTCCCAATGAAGCAGAGTGAATACAACACACTTCTAGACAAGCAGTGAGGTTACACTATCTTGCATGATCAAGTGCATACACTGAGAAACAGTTTTTGTTAGTTAATATAGAAAGTTAAAAATACAGAGGAGCAACGATGGTATCTTCATCTGGGCTCCCTGTCAGCTAATACTGAATTAGTTTATAGACTCTATCCCAATAGCTTACTCATGTCTGTTTTACTGAGGCAGTGGAATGCTACACCATTGACAGAAAACATCTTAAAGGCAAATCTGTTTTTTCTTACATTAAGAGTCAGATGTTTGAACTTCAGCAGCTTCCAAGATTGTTCCTTACAGGTTGCTATTGGAACTGCTTCCTAGAAGCAGCACTGTTCTGCTGCTGATAGGAAAGGTTCTTTTGTCTTTTTTCTACAAGGTAGTTTTTCCTTTTTATTCCTTTACTTTTTTTTTTTCCGCCCAACAACCACCCAAAGCCCTTTTTGTACTTTTCCAAGTACTTCTGGCATTAAAACATAACAGCCTCAGCAGCTGAAGCCAGAGGTACTATCAATGGAGTCCTGGAGCTTGAGGCAAAGCTGAGTAGTGATACTGGTGAGCTTTGAAGGGCAACCTGGGGAAATCAAAGTAGATGCAACACCAGATTTGAGCTTCAGACTCTCAGTACAACTTCTGTAGACTTACATGAGCCCTGTGCTGATTGTAAACAAATTCAGTTACTGAAAGAAACAGTCTTTAAGTGCATAGTTAGAAATAATGTGCAAATATGGGCATTAAGGTAAGTAACTGAACTAACTCTCCTGCTATACATAATATTTTAGATTTTTGGTTTGATGAAATTAATCACAAGTATTAACTAGTTAACATGAAGTTGTTAATATTGAAGAGCTGCAAATACATTCTAACGAAACTTAATTCTGATGTGCTTTCTAAATAGTGAACCTAACTAGATAAATGACTGCTTCACATTTTAAATCATTTAACACATCGGATGTTTAATGCAAGAAAAAACATGTGCACCATACACAATCTGTAAAAGCAGCATAAGCTGTTAAACAAATGTGAAGATTTACAGGGCAGGAAAAGAATTCTCCAGCATACGCTTGAGCCCAAAAGCACAAGTTAAGTACAAACACTAGAAATTCCTGTTTTCAGGGTGTGTATTTATCACACTGAATTAGATTGGCATTGGAATTCCAGACACAGCAAAAGCCATCATGACCTTTTGGCCACACCTATAACTGTATAATTTGTAAATGACATGCACTTTTCTGTTTAGAAATAAAGAGGTTCAAATGGGTCCTCAAATCAGAAAATATGCAGCAGTTTATTGCTTTGAACATCTGTGGCAACAGCTGAATTTACACCCAAGCTGCTTCTGTACAGAAGATGACTTTTCAATACTTTTGAGGCTCAAGTTGGGAGACAGAGTAGGATATAAAGCAATTTCTCCAAGTCTCAAGAAATCAGGGAACAAGAATGCTATTCCTTTCTTTCAAGTGAATGCAAAATTGGTTTATTGGTATATGGGCCCACACAGTTCTGAGTCAGTGCATAGCTAGTCAATATTTCTGCTGGCATCTTGAACTGGTTTAATCAATGGAAACATCTATTAATTTTATTCCACTTAATAATATGCATTAGTGCATTAATTTCTCCATAAAAAACCAACCCTGGCAAGTATTAAAAATAAATATCTTGTTTAGGTCAAAGTAAAGCCTTGCTTTTCAGTACTTTAATCGCTTTAAATATTCTTTTGCCCTCTAACAAGCAAATGGAAACTGAAGTAGAATAAGAGATGTATGGAGGCAGAGGGTAGCAGAAACATGAACAAAGTCAACAGCATAAGTCAGTTAACGTGTCCTCAGCTTCTTAGACTGTCTCTTGCGTTTTAATTCTTCTTCTTCCCGTCTCAATTCTTCTAAGTCCTCCTGAACACCAAGTCTCAAGCTGCCAAATAAGATGAAATCCTTTACACACTGCTACTCGAGAAACATGAAATTTGGCTTCTACCCCTCCCCCAAGAAAAGCAATCCTAAAATTACAGCTGATTTGAGCAAAAATTTTAGATCACTTCAACAATCATAAGTTTTCTTTAATTATAGCAAGAACACAGCTTTAAGAAAAGAAATCAAGATTTTATCATTAGATTAGAATCAAATCTTTTGAGGGAAAAATTATTTAAAACTTTTGTTAAAATATCAAGGTTGTGAAAAAAAACCCCAATTTTAATACAAAAGGTCATTTTTTCCAAAAAGAAGCTGCTGAAACACATCCATCAACTCTTGCCAATGTAACTCTTACGTACAAGTCACAGCAGGACTGATTCATCAACTTCTGAGAGCCACCTAAACCTTTTACGTTGGCAAGGGAGAGAATGGATATGTCAAAGAGTAGAGAAGCAAAAGACTTTGTTGCAACTTCCTGGCTCGAGGCACCATTCAGGCAGCTACAAACACAACATTGCTCCACCATGCTGCCATGTCCATCTAGCTGCCATGACTCTGGTGAGCAGGCCCATGGAAGAGACTCTGCTGATACAGCATGTTCTAGCTACGTCCCTGCATAATTTCTTCAGCTTCCTAGAAGTCAGCATGTTGCAAGTGATACTTAAAACAGTATCTGCAATCACTGATCTCCTCTTCAATAAATAAGGGCTGGATAGTCTTGCTGGTTTGATACTAGGAATGGATGTAGCAAAGTTACCATTTCGTGATCAGCTACTGCCTCATTTGCAGCCCTACCAAGTGCATTTGTACAGCCATAGTTCATTATGAAACAACATAAGGCAGTGTGGCATGCACCTTGATGCAAAAGGTTCAGCCACATGACAATGAGGATTCAACTGTTCTGGGCTAAACTGCTCCAGTACAGGCTCTAAAATGGATTTTATGCCTAAACAAGCATACCAAAGTCATGTTCAATTCAGGAAACTGCAGTCATCCAAATTAAGAATAGAAACAAATGCATCAAGGATCTATGTGATAAAACTCTGGCTTGAAGCATCATTTTTCAAAACTTAGAACTTAATGACTATAATTTCAGTGGGCTTGCTTGGTTAGTAAAAGTTCCTCATTTCAAGGGTCACAGTACTTTTAAACAAGCTCTCAGTGAAAAGTAGCTGAGCACTGAAAATAGCCAAACCCAATTTTACTCAAGTTTCTTATCTCCCCTTCCTTTATGCTAACATGTGTAGTTAAAAGTTAGCCAGGTATTCAGCTCTGCAAAACCCCACTCTAGGTCTTCAGAGAATTCAGTCAATATCACTGTAAAATTCCAGTTGTTTCCTCTAACTCCATTTAACAGACTATAGCTTTGCATGAGCTGCAGCTCTTCCCCAGGAGCAAGGAGGAATAAGGACACTGACTATAACTTCAAAAAGGTGCAAGTTTCCAATGCTCAAGGCACATTCTGAATAACAATATAAAAACTTCAGAAGAACAAAAAAACTTGGTAACTCAGTATATTCCAATATTTTCCATTCTCTATAAAACCCTCTTATAATTTTCACAAAGCTTGTTCCACCAGCCATTAAAAACCAAAAAGAAAATCAGTTTATGAACACTGGGTCTTATAATAGCGACATAAGAATTCTGCAGGTCTATAGGCCAAAACCAATGGTCAAAACCAATATGAAAATATAATCTTCATATCTGAAATCACTGATTACAAAAGTTTGTCAGAGTACTTTTTGTACATACATAGAAATATACACACAGACACATGTATATAGATAAAAACAAATAAATCTCCTTCCAGTCCTCAAACTAGCAGAATATTGTAATGTTCGGGACAAATTGAAGGGTTTAGCATTTCAACTGAACTGTAAAGTATTTTTAAAAAGATTTTTGGGTGTAAGTTGGTTTTGGTTTGATTTTTTTGTGGGTTTATTTTTTTTTTTTAACATAAGCAAAGTTTGCAATGCATGAAAATGAACATACAAGATTTACTGTACCCACCACTGGCTGGCTGAGTTTCATCTTTACCTAAGCTTTCTCAAAAAGTGGCAAGGCTTATTTACCTCTGCTATAAAAAGCAGCAAATATCCATTCTAACTTAGCCCCATGACTTGGGCAATAAACAAACTTCCCACTTTCTATCCGAGTTTAAATCCATGCATACCTCCTAGCTTCTTCTTTCTGTTGCTCTCTCCAGCTGCTCTCCATGTAACGTAAGGCATAATCACTTTCATCTTTGTATCTGGAAAGTAAATATTACTTTTCAGCACACTAAAACACCGTGATAATGTTGAGTTATGAATTCACATACCTTCTTAGAAAGAATAATTACCTTGCCATACATAGATTTTAACGTGTTGAAAGAATCTAAGTTACAAGCCTTTAAAATGCTTGTTTTCTTACACTTTATTGTCAGACAAGAAGGAAGTATTTAAATAAGCCAAATAAGAGCCTTCATTTTCCAGCAGTTCCTAGTCATACCAAGTTAGATCCTCTTACAGAACAGCTAACACTATTGCATTTAGCAGTTCATATTCAGGCAGCTCCATTTGATGAATTCTGAAATACTGCAGACTGCTATAGAAAGCATTTTAACATCCAATAATAGGAAACAGTTGCTAGGAATTCCACAGGTGAGACATTGAAGAAGCTGTGTTGTTTTCCAACTACATCCTACTGCAGCAAATTTTATTCCTTCCCAGAAGAGCATGGCAGGCAGTGTGAAAATTCAAGGTCCCTTCTGCACAGAAGCAGCTGTAATGCTTATTAAATTTCTGCAACATAAAATCATTTTTGGATACCAGCACTTCCCCTATTTCTAAAACATTTTTATTTGTTGAACTATACTAATTTCTGTTGTTCAGGTGCTTGTTCTGCAATATCTTAAAATTGACATTTTTTCTTACCTTTTCCGGTCATAGCCAAATATTTCCCGAATATGTTTTGATATTTCTTCTTGGGGTTCCCCTTCATCTTCAATGAAGTCATCCATTTCAGAGTCATATTCATCATCATCATCATCTTCTATTTGTCTCTTGTAACTAACAGGTGATCTTCCAAGACCTAAATGACAGGGGAGGGAAAAAAATCTTTAATTAATAACTTTAATATAACATTAAACAGTACTTCTCTTTCCTATACCTTGGGCACAGCCATTTTACAGCTCTGGGCTTCAAGGTGGAAAACTTCTGCCTCAAGTTAACTAGAAATTCTCAGAAACTCAGTAAAAGGAAATACTTCCTCTAAGTTGGGCTATAGAAGATTAAATATCAGTATCACCAACTGCATCCTGAGGAAACTACCAGACAGAAGTCTATGTTTTTGTTCAGGGTTTTCTAGGCACTTATTTGCTAGAGTCCATGCTGCTTGTTTCTGTTCAGAAATAAATTTTTAGAACTGCTCGCTTACTGATAAGTGTTTTGGCAAATTTACCTTAAGTATCAGTCACAAGTTTGCTGTGTGGTTTTAATTTTCATGTACCACTTTAAGCATCTTTTATTTAAGTCACTACAAAATTTTAAAGACTAAGCATAATTAAGTGATGAAGGAAGTGAATCCTTCAATTATTTTCCTTCTAACAGCATTTGTTACATCCATCACAGTCTGTGATGTAACATCCATCACAGACTGCTTACTTTTCTTTCATGTAATACTTCACACCCCAGGCCTGTATTTCAAGGAATATGAGCATAGGTAAAAATAAATAAAAAGTTGCAAAGCAGAAAAAAAGCTTCTGCTGCTAAATGCACTCTTTAAAAGGCAAATAGAGGATTCTGACCAAGTCTTCCTAATTGCACCTATAATTTTCAAAGACCCTCAGTGACCTCAACTCAGACATATACAAAAAATACAAATGAAATAACTAAGTGAAAAAATTGTTTGCTCTAGAACTTTATACCTTGTGGATGAAACATGGGTCTATGCCCTTGAAAAGATCTCATTCCATTTATCTGTCCATTGCTAGGTCTTGTGACTAGGTTTTTAGAAGAAATAGTTTCTGATACAACAGTACACTTCGGTTTTACAGTTGTACCCAAGCTGCTGCCTGGGCGCCCAGGTCCTGCACTTGCACTGATGCCTGGTCTTCCCGGTCCTGTTCCCAAGCTGCTGCCTGGTCGCTTGGGTCCTGTGCTTGGACCCATTCCTGGCCTTCCTGGTCCTGTTCCCAAGCTGCTGCCTGGTCGCCCGGGTCCAGTGCTTGGGCTGACTCCTGGCCTTCCTGGTCCTGTACCCATGCTGCTGCCTGGTCGCCCAGGTCCTGCATTTGTGCTGCTGCCTGGTCGCCCAGGTCCTGCATTTGTGCTGCTGCCTGGTCGCCCAGGTCCTGCATTTGTGCTGCCAGCCGGCCGCCCAGGTCCCACGCCTGAGCTGCCAGCCGGCCTTCCAGGTCCCACGCCTGAGCTGCCAGCCGGCCTTCCAGGTCCCACGCCTGAGCTGCCAGCCGGCCTTCCAGGTCCCACGCCTGAGCTGCCAGCCGGCCTTCCAGGTCCCACGCCTGAGCTGCCAGCCGGCCTTCCAGGTCCCACGCCTGAGCCGCCAGCCGGCCTTCCAGGTCCCACGCCTGAGCCACTGCCCAGTCGCCCAGGCCCTGGACTTAAACCATTTCCTGGCCTTCCAGGTCCCACGCCAGAATTGCTGCTCGATCGCCCAGGTCCTGCACTTGAACCGCCACCTGGATGTCCAGGTCCTCCTTTTCCTAAGCTGCTGCCTGATCGTTTTGCATTGGAGTTGATTCCATGCTGAAGGGCTGCAGCACTTCCTGATTTTGTATGGCCAGACTTTTTCAGGCTGGATTCTTTAGCAGATGGTAGCCTCTGAGCCCCATTGGTCGCTGGTTTTGAGGGTGGCACATGAGAGCTTGAGCCAGACTTTCCAATACCATTGACAGGTAATTTACCATGACTGCTACCAGTAGAGCTTTTTAAGGAGCCGTTTTGTGAGGTTTTTTCCATTTGATCAAATCTGGAGGAAGATGATGACCGTGGTTGTTTTTCAGTCAATGCTGGTGCTTTGGATTTCTTATCAGTACCACTCATAGAAGATGACAGACTGCCTTTTAGCGTGGAATGTTTATCTACTGAGCTTTTGTTAAGTTTTGGATTTACAGATTCTTTTTGAGAAGTCACTTTTTTTGAAGAACTGGATATCCCTGTATTCTTAATCTCCTTCTCACTTTTTTTATGCATTTCTAGTCTTTTGTTTTTGCGTCCCAAATACTCCCTCTCTCTCAATTCTTCTGCTGTTCTGGGTCTCTCTTCTACCTTTTTCACTGCTTTTATTTCCACCGGTTCATATTGTTTTTTTTCAGCAAGCCTTAAGAGCTCTGCAAAGTTCAGAGGTGCTGGTGCACTTTTGGGAGGCGCCTTTGGTTTAACTGCAACTTTGGATGGTTTCTCTTCATATTCTTCTTGCTCATGCTCAGATTCAGTCTGACTGTATTCGAGTTGCTCAGTTTCATCTTCTGTTGCATACTCAGCCTCTGGGGCCTGAGTGATATTCTCACAAGTCCTCCTCTTTTTAGGCTTCTCTTCAACAGGAATGCCATTGTAGCCATAAAAATTATCCTTTGTTCGTGAGGCCATAGCTCTTGCCTTTCTGTCATGTTTCAGTTCAATACGTCGAGCCAAGAGTTGTTCTTTCTTTCTTCTTTCTTCCAGTGCTGTAAAAGAAAACCAGGAGAAAGTTATGCAAAAGCACTACTTTTTATTTCAATTTCTTCCAAACTGATAAACCATTTAGGACAGTAGTTTAAGGCTAACAGCTATTCAAAATAGACCAGAAAGCGATCAGAAGTGTGCCAACAGGGCAAGCTAACCCACCTGAATCAGCTACTCTGACAAACAAAGGCAAACAATTAAGTCAAATGCTGCTATTGCACAACCCACTAAGGTGATTCAACCAAAGCAGCTCTCCAGAATGCTATGCAAGCTAAGGAGAATTACTGTGTGAGGACGTACAGGACTTATGGGATCTCTGGTTAACAGAAGGAAGTTCTGAGACTGAGCAAGAGAATTTTGAGACTGTACAGAATTTACTGTCAGATGTTTAAGGGAAGATGAGGAAAGGGAGGGAATCAAAGAGTATTGTGGGGGACAAGAACTGGAAAACAGGCTGAGTGTGTGTGTAGAGGGGTGTTGGGGAGAGACAGAAGCAGCCAGCCACAGACAAGCAAGCTGCTGGTCGCTACATTTGTCTAGTAGAGCCCTGTGCCCTATCTCCACAGTCTATCCTATATTCTTATTGAACTGTTTTTA
Source organism: Balaeniceps rex (assembly GCA_013401315.1). NCBI lineage: Eukaryota > Metazoa > Chordata > Aves > Pelecaniformes > Balaenicipitidae > Balaeniceps > Balaeniceps rex. Next base: position 13,345 of record VYZW01020564.1, on the reverse strand, counting down.
GCTATTTTCTGTATAAGTATGCTCTCTATCTTAAGTCTGTGTGTGATCTGCTGACAAAATTCAGGCTGAGCTAGCTGGTGAAGAGGATGAGAGGTCTCATATCTCACCAGATACTGGAGAGACCAAGGGAGTGGGGGCCAAATACCAGAAAGACTTAGGAAAAAGCATCAATTCCTAGAAAGCGGATTGGGCTACTCATGCTGTAGGTGCCTGTAAAGGTACCATCCCCTGCCTATGTTATTCTATTGTCAAGGGCTGTGACTGTACAGAGTGTGAGTGCATGTATGCCTATGTGGAATTCATGCTCAGTCTTGCTTCTGGCTGGACCTGGCAGCAGGGATAAGGAGCAGGCTCATGACTGGCCCAGGAGGGGAGGAATACCCTGGGCCATCCAGTCCATCAGATTTGGTTACCTTTAACAAAACATTAACATCAGAAGCAATGCAGTATTAGTTTATTCTATAAGCTATTTAAAGGAAATATAATACAGTGGAAAAACTGTGGCTCAAACAGAGCTTCTGCCATACAAATTCAGACTGTATTGATACACTAGATTAAGACACAACAACAGGAACTCTTACCACTTTTTCACACAGGTAAAGCTTTTCAAAGTTAAGTTACCAAAAGTCCAGATAATTTCTTGCAGTATCTCTTCACCTTAATTACTTCTTAATCTCCAACAGTAAATGCTAGTGTAGCTGATTAATATTTATCTCCTTAGGAAAGCATGCAAACATTCCTAGTCCTTACTTAGTCCTGGCTTTCCCTTAGCATCAGTTATGTGCATAAATTAAAAAAAAAAATGTGTAGCTGTATTTGCAAGAGCTTTGAATAAGGTGACAAAGTTTCAAAGAGTTAAGGAAAGTCTCCCATAGGAAATATTTTGGACTGTTACCTTTTTTTCTTTTTTCTTCTTCTTGCCGTCTGAGAAATGCTTGCACTGCTGCAGACTCTACACCCTTGACTTTTGGAACCTTTTTGGGAGGACCAACAGCCAAACTGTACCTTTTCTGCAAAGAACAAAGAAATATGTCAGAAAAGTCAAGAAATGTAAAAATCTTAAAGTTTTTAAAATCGAGGAGTTGCATAACAGTCATGTACTTGACTCTGAGCATAGAGATGGTACAGAATAAACAAACAATGAATTCCCACTGAACCCAAGAGTTGTGACAGATACACTTCACTCCTAGCTGTACTTTGGTTCAGGCTGACTAAGGAGCAACAGGCCTCATGTCCTTGGGGTGAACTTGTGAACTAGAAAGCCCCTGGCTCACATACAAGGGCGTGAAGGTGCCTTGCAAAACATTTTGAAAGGTGGTTTCGAAACCCAAAAGTGCGAGATAATGAAAGTACAGAACAAGATACAAGAGCTAAACTGAAGACATCTGTCTTGTCTATGCTATGGACTAGAAGCCAACTACTTCACCCTATAAATATTACCATCAGGATAGGCCCAATTTGAGCTCTCTCTGAATTGCAGCTTGACTGCATGCCAGGTGACTCTCCTCTTGAGCAGGCACACCTCTCAAGGTTAGAGATTCCTTACCCGAGACCAAGAGATCTTTCCTTACCCAAGGCAGAGAGTTCCCTTACCTGCAACAGATCCTTGGTAAGTGACTGATAGCATGCTGAATTAATATTATGAAACATTACTAATCCCTGCAGCTACTCAATATTATTGTAAACATTGTATGGATAATTCCATTAGACATAAACCGTTGACCAAGTCTGAGAAAAACTTGATCCAGCCACACCTACTCTCCAAAAGGAGTTTAGAAAGCAAGGGGGACCACTCTGAATTTTGTGACTCAACAGGAGGGTCCTCCTTACTCTTTGCATCTCTGGTTTCCGTGTGAATCATTCTAACTCAATTGTAACTCAATTTTCCTTTGTATGTTTCTTCCATGCAGTAATTAGCAAGGTGACCCTTGCCAAACTTCTTGAACCTTGTCAAACCATTGTTAAGACTATTAAATTCCAAACTTATTGAACTCTGTCAAATCATTATTTTATCGCAATAAAATACATTGCTGCTTTGAGAGGTGCATTCCACTCATCTGCAACAGGAGCGCACTCAGCTTTCCAAAGGAATGAATGCAAACCAGAAGACAGGTAAAGAAACCAAGAGAAATGAGTAAAATGCACTAGACTGAGAAGGAATGTAACAGATGCATCAGTAATAGAATAAAAATATTTCAGTTCAGCCTTAGTCTTTGACCAAGCAGGAAACAAAAGCAGACTACAGCCCAAGATGCCAGAGTCTGTTCTATTCCAGACTGCAGGTTTACAGGTCCATTAGGGCTTTCAGCTATTTTGTGGACGCTCATTTCAGTTTCAGGTTATCTTATTCAATGAAAACAAATCAACTAAAAAAAATTTAATTACTCCAAAAGTAAGTTGGAACTGACTTCACCAGCATAATGAGTAGGTTGATCTAAACCCAGTGGTATTGATTTTACTCCTGCTGCAGTGATCTTAAAGACTATTGTACATCAAGGAGTCAGTGAATTGCATACCAGTTGACTTGAATAGGTGCAGGCCTGCACTCTACTATACTTACCACTTGAGACCACTGCATGAACTCAGCAGACTAATTGTGACAGAATATGCAGCCCCCATTTGGCACCTGGCAATACACCACTTGCATGTGGTGTAATTTGACTGGAGAAGAGAAGGCTCCAGG